>SNQJ01S0008950.1:46493-56681 GCA_010110895.2 Picea sitchensis | reverse complement strand
CAATCCACCACAAAACTCGACCAAAAGGACGGTTTCATTTTGGGAGCTAACAAACTGCATAGAAAATATCCCGTCTCGTATTCACTAAATACATTAGCGAACCCACTAACTGTCGATAGACAGTAGCATCCACTACTTCTCCAAAAGTAGCATCCTCTTTCCTCCAGTTTCCTGGAAGAGGAGTATCCATGGGTTTGCAGCCCTCCATGTGAAACTTACCCAGTATCTCCCTTGTATACTTGCCTTGAGACACAAAAAGTTCACCATCTCGCTGCCATATTTCCAATGCAAGGAAATAATGAAGGAGACCCATATCCTTCATCTCAAACTCCTTTGCAAGGTCCTCCTTGCATGAGTGTATCAGCTACTCATCACCGGTCAATATTAAATCATCAACATAAAGAACAATGATTAAAAGCTTACCCTCCACCACAATTTGGTATAGGTTTGCATCCGCTTCACTTTTGGTGAAGCCCGGTCCGGTGAAATAGCTGTCTATCCGAGTGTACCAAGCATGGGGTGCTTGCTTCAGCCCATACAGCGCTCTAGTGAGTCTGCACACATGTGACTCCCTGTCAAAGGTCTCAAAACCTTCTGGCTGCTCAATGTACACTTCTTCCTCAATGATCCCATTGAGAAACGCAGTTTTTACATCCATCTGATGAATGCGCCAACCCATCTGCACTGAGAGAGCAAGGATGGTCCTTATGGAAGAATACCGTGCGACAGGTGCAAAGGTTTCTTCATAATCTATCCCCTCAATCTGTGAGAAGCCCCGGGCCACAAACCTGGCCTTGTATTTCTCAACACTCCCATCAGTAGCTTGCTTTACCTTGTAGATCCATCTCGAACCTACCACTGATTTGTCGACCGGTCTTGGGACAATTTCCCATGCACTGTTTTTGACAATGGAGTCATACTCCTCCACCATCGCATCTCATCTACCCATGTGGGCTCCGGCACTACTTCCTAAAAGTAAGATGGCTCAGTCACAATACATTTGCTCATGAGAGCCATGTATCCAGTAAATCAGTCAGGAGACTGTCTTTGTCTGCGCTGTGAAGTAGGGGCTCCTACATTCTGCTCAGCATCAATTCTCAGTCTATCAGCTTCTGTGGTACGCTTTCTGCCATTTTTTATGGATGGCTCTGCATGAGTGGCATCCTCCACTCCATGAACCTCCTCATGTGGCTGATCCACATCTTGAGACTCATCTTTGAGAACCAGCAGTTCCTTCTCTGCATGCAAGTCTAGCTCCCTCTCAAGCGACAACCGCATGGCTTTCCCCTCATCGAATTTTATATCCCGTCGCATAACAGTGATCTTACTGTTAGGCAAATACACACGATAATTATGGGGTGTTTCTGTGTACCCCACAAATATCCCAACTTCAGCAATCGGTTCCAGCTTCTTCCTAGCATCCTTGGTCACATGCACATAAACAGATGAGCCAAAAATCTTAAAATGTGAAACATCAGGTTTCTTACCAGTGAAAGTTTCTCCAGGTGTACTCATGCCAAGTACTCTATGAGGACAACGGTTTTGCACATAAACCGTAGTGTTGAATGCTTCCGCCCACAAATGCATTGGTAGGCCCTGATCATGCAACATCGCTCGTGCTACACACATGATCGTTCTATTCTTCCTCTCCGCGGCCCCATTTTGTTGTGGGTTATGAGGCGCTATGAGTTCTCTTCGAATTCCTTCTTTGCTGCAGAATTCTTTGAATTCGTTAGAGATGTATTCTCCACCATTATCGCTCCTCAGAGCCTTCACTTGATTCCCCGACTCTTTCTCCACCAATGCTTTAAACTCACAGAACTTTGAGAATGCTTGATCCTTCTTCTGCATGAAGAAGATCCAGCATTTACGAGAAAAGTCATCAACAAAAATAACATAATACTTATGTTTTGCTGTTGAAGGAACCGAGAATGGTCCACACACGTCTGTGTGAATTCTCTCCAGGATCACCGAAGCACGGTTCTCTTTTTCATGAAAGGTGGACTTTACATACTTCCCCATGGTGCAACCCTTGCACTGATCTAACTGAGCAAGTGTTCCCATTGGAAGTCTAGTAGATATTTGTTGCATGATTTTCAAGGCTCCATGATGAAGATGGCCCAATCGTCTGTGCCATAATTCGCCCTCATCCCGGCTCACAACTCTTTCTGCCTTGCGAATCATGGCAGCGCAGCCATCTACCTCCAGCTTGTAGAGATTCTTAACTTGAATCCCTATCTTCTTGACTTGACCCATTGTTTTATGTCGCAGGAAAGCTTTTCCATCGCTGAAAACAACATCATAGCCTTTGTCCTCCAACATTGCGACTGAGACCAGGTTTTTCTTCAAACCTGGAACATGCATAACATTTTTCAATTGAAATGGTTTACTTGACTCCCTCTGAAAGGTAATGGTACCAATGTCAGTCGCACTGTATCGTCCATCGTCGCCCATCTCTATATGCATTTTGAGATCTCTCTCCTCCAAGTCACTGAAAAACTCCTTATCTCCCGTCATGTGGAAGGAAGCGCCACTATCCAAATACCACACCGATCCCAATGCACTTGACGCCATGCATGCGATCAAGGAGAAGTCAAGTTCAAATTGCGAGGCAAGGGCCTCACCAGCTGTAGCTCCAACAACCTTCTTGTTCTTCTTCTTCTGCGGACAATTAGTAGTGAGATGCCCAGCTTCGTGACAGTCAAAACACTTCACTTTGGACAAATCCAGCTTCTTGCCTTTAGACTCGGATTTTGAATGGAATTTCTTCCCCTTCCCTTTCCTTGCCTTGGCAGCCAAAGCACAATCCTCTTCATCATCATGCTTTGATGAAGAGCCATCTCTAGTGTTCCACCTGAACTCCTCCTGCACTAGATCCGACCATAGTCGTTCCCAATCTGGCAATTTTTCCCTTCCATTGAGAGTCTTGATAACTGTGCCAACTCTTGGGAAGTCCTAGGAGAGCCAAGCTCACCAAATCATCATCAACGACTGTTATTCCCACACTCCCCAACTCATCCCGACATTGGACAAACTTCGTGAGATATTTTGGAATGGAGTCACCCTTCTCCATCTTGATCTTCCTGAGTTTATCTTTGAGCGCCAATTTCCTATGGTCGTTGTTGTTTTGGAATAGATGCAACAAAGTCTTCCACATTGCATATGGTGTGGCTTTCCCATGGAGGTTTGAGACAATGTAGTCTCGTACTCCCTCCAACAGGATCCTCCTTGCCTTTGCCACTTTCTTTTGCCATGCATCAAGATTTGCAGCGTCTGCAGCATTTGGCTTAGGAACATCTTTGTCAATGAATTCCTTCAAGCCATTGTCTTCGAGTACTGCCTCCATCCTATCCTTCCAAGCAATGTAGTTCGAGCTGCCCTCGAGTGCATACTCCAACCTCAAGCCATTGAAAGCCATTTCGATCTTGAATCAACTATAGCACCAAGAAAGTATTTCTGCAAATTCGAATTCTATCCAATCACAAACTCAGCTTCTGCAATCTTCTACACTATGATACCATGTAGAAATTTGAATACAAATTATGTATTGCCTGGATTCTCCTGATCTAACAATTATATGCCACTGTTAAATACAGAATCGCTTCTACTAATATTCTTGCGGAATTTAAAACACGATCGCCAATTGCAATATCAAGAAGAAAGATCAATCGCACATAACACAGAGGTTTTACCGGGAAAGCATAGAGCTAAAAAGCCCACTATCATATATTATGTATATCATGGATCATGAAACAATCTCATACAAAACTCTAATCCAAGAGCTCTCAATACAATACAATCGTCTCACACTGTCATACAAAAATCAGCAAATACATGTGCCAATTCTCTGCCTCCAGACAGCCTGCCTCCTCTGCGCAATCCCTGAAATGGAAAAACCTGCAAATGATTTGAATTCCTCTTGCCTAGGCTGCGCATTGCTCATGGGCACATCTACTGTGTGTGTGATTGCATGAGTGCAATTCAGTCAAATCAAAACTGATAGCCAAACTGTCCCTTTCACCTGTTATCTCAACTGGGTCTCCACTGGATCTAGTTAACAGTGGTAAATCTTCAGTTGCATGTGAGATCACTGATTGTGAATTAATTAATAATTAATTCACTGAACTCTCACTAGTGTAAGTTCAGTTACAACTAGTACAACTGAGCTTAACTCACTTAACTGAGTTAAACTACTTTACAACTCACATAACTACACTTATAACTCTGTTACAACTTCAAGTCACTTAGTTACAACTAATTCGACTTCCATGTCCCACCAGTCAACCTTTGAACTCGAATTTCCTATAGCTAACTGATTTGCCATTTCAATTAACTATTTCAAGTAATTATGAGATAATAGATTAATATTTATTGTCCAATTTATTTAAGGGAAAAATAAATTAGACACACATTTCTTGTTGACTTTTCAACAGACTCAGACTTCAGATCAAGAGGAGGAGTTGGAGATTCCTTCTACTTCTGTTGAGAGGAGGCAAAAATGGCTCGAGCAGAAACTGAGAGATGCTCAGGAGCATGTGGAGGCTCTTAGGAGTACTTTCAAGGAGAGCATACCACCGAGACAGTTTTCTAGTTACAAAGTGCTCATGAGTGACATCATCGATTACGAGCCTACCAGTTTTGAGGAGGCAGCAAGCCACCAGGTTTGGAGGGATGCCATGATGGAGTATGCTTCCATCATGAAGAATGATGTGTGGGACATTGTGCTGAGACTAGAGGGGAAATCGGTGGTGAGCTCAATATGGATCTTTAAGATCAAGCATATTGTGGATGGCAGTATTGAAAAGTACAAGGCGAGGTTTGTGGCCAGAGGGTTCTCCCAAAAGGAGAGAGTGGACTCTGAGGAGACATTTGCTCCCGTCGCAAAGTATACTTCTATCAGGGTTGTTATAACTATTGCTTCAGAGATGGGGTGGAAGATACATCAGATGTAAGTGAAGACAGCCATCCTCAACGGAGTTATCGAAGAAGAGGTGTACATTGAGCAGCCTCGATACTTTTAGGAGCATGGAAAAGATTCTCATGTATGCAGATTGAAGAAGGCATTATACGGACTCGAGCAAACACCGAGGGCATGGTACTCAAGGATTGATGACTATCTGCTAGGCATGGGCTTGACCAAGAGTGAGGCGGATCCCAACCTATATTACACACTTGTTGGCGATGATCCACTCATCTTGGTATTTTATGTAGATAACTTATTCCTTGCAGGGTCAGAGAAGCTCATTGAGATGTGCAAGTGAGAATTAGCTTTGGAGTTCAAGATGAAGGACATCAGCATGATGCACTTCTTTTTGGGATTGGAGGTGTGGCAGCAGACAGGTGAGATTTTGCTGGGACAAGGAAAATATGCAGTTGATATCCTGAAGAGATTTGGGATGGTGGATTGCAGGCCTATGTCTACACCCATGATAACCAATTTGAAGAAGCTAAATGTTTTTGAGTTAGAATTGGTTGATCTACATTGTACAAGTAGTTGATTGGTTCCTTGATGTATCTGGTCAACACTAGGCCAAATATATGCTTTGTTGTGAATACCCTGAGCTAGTTTATGGTGGAGCCAAGGAGGGTGCATTGGGTTGCAGCGAAGCATGTGCTCAAGTACTTACAAGGTACAGTGGAGTATGGGCTAAGATATGTCAGTAGTAGTGGAGTGCAGTTACAGGGCTTCACAAACTCAGACTGGGCTAGGAGTCTCGTGGACAAGAAAAGCACCTTTAGGTGTTGCTTCAGCTTGGAATCAGCAGTGATTTCATGGTTTAGCAGAAAGAAGATGTCACTGGCACTTAGTTCAACGAAGGCCGAGTACATGGCAGCAAGTCTAGCAAGATGTGAAGCCATCTGGCTTCACAAGATGCTCACAGGTTTATTTGGTTAGAAGTTGGAACCGATAGAGATCCATTGCAATAATCAATGTTGCATAAAACTCTCAAAGAATCTAGTGTTTCATGACGGGTCCAAACACAGAGATCAGATATCACTTCATCGGGGACAGAGTTCAAAGGGGAGCAGTGAAGCTTCATTATATCTCCACGGATGAGCAGGTTGCAGATATTCTCACCAAGGCTTTGATAAAGGGCAAGTTTGTTTTCTTCGAGGATAAGTTGGGCGTGGTGCAAAATACCTTCCTGGCTAGGAGAAAGTGTTGATTATTATAGCTCAGACAGGTGCTTTTGCATAGGCTAGGTGCCAAGTATGCAGAAGATGTTCAAAGCCTCTCTAGGTACTTGCTTAATTTATTGAGTAAGTGACTTTTATGTTTCTTTCCTAAGTTTGACTTAGGAAAACAACATTAATTAAAGGTATTAATTAATGTTGGCTATTTGTTGATATTTTTGTAGCATCGGGAGGTATTCCCACATTGGCCTTGGTGTCGAACTTGTGGGAATCGTTGTTGGCACTCACATTGCATTTTTCATTTTGTGAAAACCCCTTGTATATTGAGTTGGGGCTTCACACCCACATGGAGGAATAAACAATTCTAATTTAATGTTGAGTTTAGAAGGGGTTCCTAAACTCACTCATTAGACTCCTATAAAAGGAAAGGCAATGTGAGGAGACATTGTGACATCTCATTGTGACATTATAGAGTTGGCATAAGTGAGTGAGCACTTGTGCCAAGGAGATTGGGATGCAAAATTTCAGCAAGGAAATTCTTCACTTTGGCAAATCTGGCCTACGGTTTCTAAACATTCTTTCTCTATTTTTTTTCCAGCCAAGGAGGAGGCTGCACGTGTGAGGCTACACGTGACAGGAAGAGCAGAAACAAGCCACACGTGTGAGGCCGTGCAGTCCATACCACACGTGCGACTGTATAGTCCGTACAGGTGATGCCAACAGTCTTACAATCCGTACAGTCCGTACAGGTGACGCCAACAGTCTTACAATCCATACAATCCGTACAGGTGATGTCAGCAAGTCGTACAGCAAGTTTGCAAGTTGGAAGGGTTTTTCCGCAATTTGCTGAAAGTTGTAATTTTGCCAAGAGGATTGTTTTTGTCTTCGGAAATTCTCAATCTGAAATTTTTTACAGAACAGAAATTTGTGTCTCATGTGCATGGATGATTTCTCTCTGATCTTTGTGTTTCCGCTGTAATTTTTTGTCATAATTTCAGTGTAAAATTATTCAATGATAACAGCCCTAGTTTACTATTTGGGGTCACTAGGAAGTAATTTTTAGATCTGAAATTGTATGCATTGAATTGCCTTAAAATTTGACATGGTATCAGAGCATAGGCTCTAGAGAGAGAGAGAGTCATCTCTTGAGACACAAGTGGTTGGAGATTTTTGTTGCTGCAAATTTTTTGTTTTGGACAGGACACAATGGTGAGCACTCTTAGAGTTGAGGACAGGTTGGAAGGGGCCACTAATTTCCGAGCCTAGAATGCTAGAATCTTTTTGCTCTTGGAAGAGAATGATCTGAAAGAGTATGCTGAGATGGTGATTCCAAATCCAAAGGATGCACATGAATTGGCAGCTCATAGGAAGAGGGAAGTGAAGGCCAAGTAGGTGTTGTTGGATTCTGTGAAGGATCACTTGATTCCTCATATTTCCAAGAAGAAGACACCAAAGGATATGTATAATGCTTTGGTGGGCTTGTACCAAAGCGGGAATGCAAGCCGGATGTTGATTTTGAGGCACAAGCTCTGATCTATTGAGATGTCCAAATCAAATACAGTTGCTAGCTACCTCATGAGGATCACTTAGATTTGTGATCAGCTTGTAGCCATTGGTGAGGCAATTGATGACACAGAATTGGTGAATGTGTTATTGAATGGTTTTCTCGGGTCTTGGGAACCATTTGTGCAGGGGATTTGTGCACGAGAGAAGTTGCCACCATTTGACAGACTGTGGATCGATTGCATCCAAGAGGAGGCTCGAATAGAGTCCAAGAATGGCAAGCAGAGAGGCATTGATGATGAGAACCTGGCCCTAGTTGCTCATGCTAGGAAGGGCAAAAGAAACGGTTCTCCAGGGAGAGAGGCATCTCCAGAACAGAGGAATAAGGACCTTAGCAAGGTCAAATGTTTACTTATCATACGCTAGGTCACTATGCTTCACAGGGTCCATAGGGGAAGAAAGGGTAAGGGAAGCAACATGCATCATCAGTAGAAGTGGATGAGGTTGGAGACAGGTATCAAAGGGAGTTCTTTCTTCGCCCTTTCTGGTACAATTTCCAGCAATGAGACTTGATTGGTAGATAGTGTAGCCACATGTCATATGACAGAAGCATGGTAAATGTTCGAGAGCTTCACAAAGTCTGACTCAAATTTGTATGTGGAACTTATTATGGGTACCAAGTGTTGATATTACGGTAGCTGCGAGAGGTATTAACCTCTACATGTAATCTTTGACGAGTCTAGAATATTACGGGAAGCAAGAGAAAACCTAGAAGGTTAGGAAGTAACCTTAGAAGACAAGTCGGCCCAAGATAATAATTTATATTAAATTATTATCCTCCAGAAGTAGAAGTCGGCCCAGTTAGGTCAATTGGAGGACTATAAATTTTATGAAGAGGGCGTTGGAGCTCATTTGTCACACTCACTCTCACAACTGCATAAGGACAAGTGGTGCGCATGACTCGAGGAGAGTTGCAGTTGCTGCAGTGGTGACTTGGTCTTTGGTTATGGTTGGACTTTCTGCTTGGTTATGGTTTGGACTTTCTACTTGGTATGCTAGCTTTGGAGAGAGGTACGCTACCTTGGTTGGCTATTGGTTCTAGGGTTTGCTTCCGGAATTATTCTATCTGTCAAGGTTAAAGGGCTCAGGGGTGGCCTTTGTGCCTATGGTTGGATGACAATATTGCTATATTGTCTACATAGTGAAACAAGCACACCTATTATTCTAACAAGTTATGGGCCCACACTATCTTCAGACAAACTAACCACTGGAAGGTAGATTGGGAGGATTTGCTCAGTTGCAGACAAAGTTTTTGCTGCAGCAACAAAACCCTAACCCTCGTGTTGAGGCACCTTTAGTGAAGCGCTTAACCTAATTCCTGGATAACCTAGTGCGCCCTAGCCTAGCGCACCTCCTGGTACTCTCAGCAAGCCAAGGTTTTGAGTTTGTGGCCAAAGTCAAAGGTTGACCAAGTCAAAGCAATCATGACTTACTCAATAAAGTCAGAAAACAAGTTAGAAGTCTTAGAATATAATGGATTTGCTCGTTTTACCATTGACAATATCACTATTGTCACCCAACCATAGGCCGAAGCCACCCTCTGAGCACCTTAACCTTGACAGAAAATCACTCCGGAAGCAAACCCTAGGTTAGATAGCCAAACAAAGGGTAGCGCACCAACAAGAGCTAATCAAATAGTCCAAACCCTAACCAAGAGATAGTCCAAGCCAAAGCGTAACTGCTAGCTGCAGCAGCTGCAACGACAGCTCTCCTCCAAACCTGCGCACAAAACTGGGCACTGCAGTGCGCACAAGTGCTGCTCTGCAATTCTGAGACTGCCTGCCAGAATGAAGACTGACCTCCTGTATTTATAGTAAATCTGGCTAACTGCCTGGGCCGACATCTCATTCTGGGTATCTGTTTGTTCAGTATATATTATTTCTTCTGGCCGAATTCTTCTTTTGGAGGCTAATAACCTAATATAAATTATCTTCTTGAGCCGACAAGTCTTCTAGGGTTATTAGCCAACTTATTAGGGTTTCTTCTTGCTTCTCGGAGTATTCTATCCTCGTCAAGTTTACACGTGGAGGTAAATACCTCCCGCAGCTACCATAATATCAACACTCCCTCCTAGCTAGGGAGGTATTACAGGTAATGGTCTTGAGCACAAACATACCATTCACCTGGTAGCATCAACATAGTTGTATAGACTATCTCATGACTAGATCAGGAGCACCATCATCACCATCAGTGTCATCAGTTGCATCATCTCTCGGAACCATAATCTATCTGAGTAATCATACATGATGCTCACTCCACAGAGTGACACAAGAGCCATTCTTCTAATCTAGAAGAATAAATGTTCTGAACCATTGTCTGTCTGGGAAATCTCCGTTCATTGATCATTCATCTAGCTGATAATCATTTCCAACACTGTTGATAGTCTTCAAGGCAATCGGAACAATATCATTCAATAGAACACAACTGTGTCTATCCATAGTAGTACACAACTACAATCCAGTGGTACACTACCACACCAAGTAGCACACA
>SNQJ01S0008950.1:30872-43999 GCA_010110895.2 Picea sitchensis | reverse complement strand
CTGTTTGCTGTCCTAAAACAGCAAAAGAAGACAGCCATACAGTTGAAACTTAGAGCCATACTAAGGTCAAGGACAGACCTTAGATGGCAGCCTCATAGGACCTCAAAATTTCAACAGTCTGTTATTTTCCTTTGTTATTGTTCTTGTTCCAGGCAGGTCACAGATGATAACTCTAGGAGGGAGCTACAGTGACAATTGCAAGCATGGAGCAGATGACTTCCTCAGTGGTGAAGCAGATGGTCTCACCAAGTATCAATTATAAAGGAAGCAAAGAAAGCAAGAAGTCAAAACCATATTCAAGTTACAGAACCTTCCACCTTTGAAGAAGCAGTCAAGCAGAAAGAATAGAAGGAAGTTGTGATGGAAGAATATCAATCATGAAAAACGATGTATGGGAAATTGTGCCTAAAAGGGTTTACAAGATAAAGCATGCAGTAAATGGGAGTATCGATAAATACAAGGCAAGATTCGTGGCTAGAGGGTTCTCCCAGCAGGAGGGAGAAGACTATGACGAGACTTGGATTTTCCAAGAGGTGCAAAGCCTCTAATTATTCAATGTAAGAGGGAATTGGCCTCTGAATTCGATATGAAGGATCTTGGCCTCATGCATTATTATTTGGGACTAGAAGTATAGCAAAAGCGTGGTGAAATCTTCCTGTGGCAAGGGAAGTATGTTGTAAAGATTCTTCAAAATTTTGGAATGATGGATTGCAACTCCCATGATGACTGATATGAGGAAGTTAAGAGACTTTGATTCTGATCCAGTAGACTCGTCCCTGTACCGGCAGTTGTTTGGCTCATTAATGTATTTGTTGTGAACACGTTGAGCCAGTTCCAGGTGGAACCTAGACATGAGCATTGGATAGTTGCAAAGCATATTTTTGAGATATCTTCGTGGGACACTAAACTATGGTTTGAGATATGCCTCAAACAGTGATGTACAGCTGCATGGATTTACTAATTCATATTGGGCAGGGAGTGCAGATGACAGAAAGAGTACTTCTGGTGTATGTTTCAGTTTGGGATCTACTATGATATCATGGGCTAGCAGGAAGCAGAAGTTTGTTGCACTCAGCACTGCAGAAGCAGAATATATTGCACCTTGTGATGTTTGTACAGAAGCAGTGTGGCTCCGTAAGTTGGTTTTTGGACTATTTGATTAGGTGTTGGATTCGACCGTGATATATTGTGATAACCAGAGCTGTGTGAAGCTCTCAGAGAATCTGGTGTTCCATGACAGATCGAAGCACATTGAGATCAAGTACTATTTTCTCCGTGATAAAGTCCAGAGGGGAGAAGTGGTTCTCCAGTATATCTCCACTGATGCGCAGACTGCAGATATTTTGACGAAGCCTTTGTCCAAGATAAAGTTTGCATACTTGAGGGACAAGCTGGGGCTCGTGGAGATTGCTCCCTTGGTTGAACGGGAGGAGATGACTTCCTCGATTGGGAGGGAGCTCTGATATGTGGCATCATGGACTGCCAGTGAGCTGCGGATCGGTATCATGCTAGTACAACTTAGAGATGGTCATACAGCTTATAGAGATGATGCTTGCATCATGCTAGATATGATCATACTAGTACAGCTCAGATATGATACAGATAGTTGGAGTTGTTGATGATACAGTGGCCTGAGGAGCATCGTGGTAGTACAGCTTAGAGATGGACATACAGCTTAGATATGATGTATTGACACCATGCTAGTACAGCTTAGAGACAATGCTAGTGAGTCGCATCATGCTAGTTATGGCCATGCGAGTACAGCTTAGATATGATGTATTGACACCATGCTAGATATGTCATGCTAGTACGGCTTAGAGATGACCATATAGCTTAGAGATGATGCAAGGGGGCTTGTGTCATGCTAGATATGATCATGCAAGTACAGCTTAGATGTGGCATACAGCTTAGATATGTTGCATTGGCAGCATGTTAGATATGTCATGCTAGTACAGCTTAGAGATGATCATGCAGCTTAGAGATGACACAGTGAGGCACTGATCTACATCATGCGAGTACAGCTTAGATATGGCATATAGCTTAGATATGATGCATTGGCATCATGCTAGATATGTCATGCTAGTACGGCTTAGAGATGATGTAGATGATACTCCAAATCACGCCAGTACAGCTTAGATATGATGCATTCGCATCATGCTAGTACGGCTTAGAGGTGATGCAGTTGATGACACTGTTGATGCAGGATTATATCAGATGATATGATTCGATTGTTATGGAGACTGTATGTCTCTGGACAGTAGTTGTATGCTACTGTGGTGGATGTGTTCCACTGGTAGTGATTGTTTGTCACTGGTTAGTAGACATGTGCTACTAGGAGTGGTTGTGTACCACTGGGCAGTAGTTGTATACTATTATGGATAGACACAGTTGTGTTCTATTAGATGGCATTGTAGTAGTTGTATGCTACTATCTGATTTCCATGGAGACTACCACTAGTGTTGGAGATGATTGCCAGCTAAATGGACAGTCAGTGTGTTGGTGGATAGACATTCTCCAGGTGGTGAATGGTCCAGGCAGAACAGATTGCTGGTGGACGGACATTCTCCCTGTGGAGAATGGTCCAAGTTGACAGATTGTTGACGTATCATGGATTGGTATTTTTCTAAGGCACAGATTGTGGCCCGATTAGGAAAATGGTACAAGACCAATACTTTCTAAGGCATGTGGGTAGAGATTGATCTCTATGGTACATATGACCCGATTAGAAAATAGTCCAAGACTGACATTCCTGTAGGAATGGTCTATGTAGCCCATGGCGTGGCTTTCAGCATCTGGGAGGACTGACATTCTTCTAGGATGTAGGTCTAGATTAGAAGAATGGTCCTTGTAGCCCATTGCGGGGCTTTCAGCATCTATTGGGGCAACCATTCTTCTAGGACGTATGTCCGGATTAGAAGAATGGTCCCTGCATCACTTTGTTGAGTGGGTGACTCATGCAAGACACTCTGTTGAGTGCGGTGAGTTCAACACATGACTTATTCAGCATGCCCAATTACTCAAATGGTGTATGGCCTCGAGAGATGATGCAAACGATGATGTATGTTGATGCAAGGATGCTATCAGACAATACTGATAATGATGATGATGCTCATGACTTGATCCGCGTGATCATGAGATAGCCTGTGTGGCTATGATGATGCTACCGACAGAATAGTCTGTGTGTGCTCAAGACCATTACCATTAATACCTCCCTAGCTAGGAGTGAGTGTTGATGTTACGGTAGCTGCGAGAGGTATTAACCTCCACATGTAACCTTTGACTAGAATGAAATATTACGGAAGCAAGGGAAACCCTAAACAGATGTGTGAAAACCCTAAAGACAAGTCAACCTAGCAAAATAAATAATATTAGAATATTATCTTCCAAAAAGACAAGTCGGCTCCACCAGAAAAAAAGATAAACAGAAAATATAATTACCAGAAAGTTAGGTCGGCCCAGCCAGAAAAGTCATTGGACAAATAATATAAATAGAAGACGTTTTAGTTCATTTGTACACCCAGTTAGAGTGCAAGTCTTGTGGAGAGTTGCAGTTGCAACTGCAACTGCAGCTGTAAGGAGGAAGAAGGGTGTATGGTCATCTCTTGGTCTTGGTCTCTCTCTAAGTGATATTCTTGGTGATATTCTTGGTGAAACCCTTGGTGATATTCTTGGTGAAACCCTTGGTGATATTCTTGGTAATACTCTTGGTGATATTCTTGCTAAGTATGGCGCAAGTTTGAGAGAGTAGTGCAGCTGCAATTGTGTATGGTACTTGTTCTATGGATATGGAGACTCTCTCTCTTGTGCGCTACCCTTGGAGAAGGAGCACTCTACTTGTCTTGAGTTGTTGCTGCAGTTAGCAGCTAAGGTTTATCTGTTGGTTCTAGTATGGCTTTCCGGAATAATTCTAAGGTTAAGGTGCTCGGGGGTGGCTGCGTGCCTATGGTTGGGTGACAATAGTGATATTGTCTATGGTAAAACGAGCACATCGAATATTTTAACAAAAAAAAATGTAAGCGGCCCAAGGGGCTTGCTCAACATCAGTGTCATAACTAGAAATAAAGCAGCAGAGGAGGAAAAAAAGGGATCCATATCCTCCCATCTATCACTAACGGATAAAAAAGCTTGATAATGTCATCCAAAGAGTACCCATGGCCAAGGGAGCTTGGGCTGGCTGTATAATCCTAGGAGGAGCTCTGGATCGAAATGACATGTCTTTCCTAACATCTATGGCCAATGGGAAGAATCTCATGAAGGAGGTCTACATGGTCTATCCAACCCAGGAGGTAGTTCTCCATTGTGACCGGGTCCAACTTTGAGGCCTTGAAGAGGCGAAGTGCCTACCCACTGCCTCACGAGCGTTCCAGGTGCTCAGCACATCCAAAGAGAGGACAATGCTATCAAAATGGAATTAGTGTCCCTGTGAGAGATGACAGACTTCACACGAGATCACTAAGTAACATAGGCTTCACAGACACGATAAAGCTAGCACTTTACTCAACCCTACTATATGACATGACATTAATATCATAAACTACGACACCAATACAGCGTCGAAGCCTAATTATACCTCAGTGTCTTGACTCTTAACAGGATTGCGCGATTTCAACTCTTATATAGACATATGGAGCTTGAGGAACGGTTTTGTAAAGCTGTATCGTGGAAGGTCAAAATCTCATTCATGTCGACAGGGCACAGCGATAAAAGCCAAGAAACACATGACTCCAGAATGTATTTAAAAACTCCCGAGGCTTGAATTGATAAAATATCATTTCAATGAAATATGTATAAAAGCATGCTGAGTTGGGAAACGAAGCTTATACTGAAATTTTACAGGGTATTTGTTAAATGGGTTTCTAGAACCTACATTAAATGTAGCAATGAACACGACTTCCACAGAACATGAGCCAGATGTCTACGTAACAAAACCCTGATCTTACTCCATTGTACAAATACCACACGGCCTACAACCATAGTACATTTTGTTGAAGAATTCTGAATTTGCAATACCGTTAGCAATTCATGAACTCGTACAATACTGAGAGAGCTCAAAGAAAATAGTATTTTTTCTTACATAAAGTCTTCCTTTGCAAGATACCTGGCGAGCGAGTCTTCTGTAAGCAGATTTGATCTCCTTGGTGTTTGCAGACTTCGATACTCCCAGAGTTGCGTAGTAATCACTTGCCATACAAACGAACCGGTGTGCCCTTCTGTGTCTGTGATTGTAATTGAAATCGTATGAAAGCTTCGCATTCCTCCATAAACCCTGCCCGCCATTAAAGAACTGAGAAGAATCTAACCCTAGGTTTGAAAACTCGGACTGCAATCTCAGTGCCCCCGAGCTGCTTTTCCCGACCATGACCCCGCCCATCAGCGTGGACGTTGATGCATTGTTGCTGCAGGGGAAAACGGCCAAAGATGGCGCGGAAGACATGGCCATTTTTTTGCTATGGATTGAATTGTCTGATAAATATTTATTATTTTGCTTGGTGGGAAACTTGAGTCGCGATTGCTCCCACTTTCTGTGTGTTTTTTAATACAATCGCTGGAAGTAGATAACGCTAGCAATAAAAAATACCGACCAATTGTTTCCATTAAATTTATTTCCCTTCCATTGTTTTCCTTTCCAACTTAAAAATTAAAATTAAGAAATATGTTAAATTATGTTTGTTCAACCTGAGGAAGTATGTATTCTTAAATTTCAATCCTATTTGAATTATTAATATGTTAAAAATATGTCTCAATTTTAAAGATTTTGTTTTTGGATCGAGTTTATTATCTATGTGATACTACATGCTAATATCTCCAGATTTTGTTTTTGGATCGAGTTTATTATCTATGTGATACTACATGCTAATATTTCCACATTGACTTTTTTATTTTGGGATTTCATTCCACATTAATACTTATATTCGATCTTGGTGTTGCACGATGTGGATTATATTTCACTTATAGTTGTTATTTAAGTGATGCTACGAGCTAGCTTTAAGGTAGTTTATTCTTGTTGGGATTCCATTTACATTAATACTCCTTTCAATTTTGTGTGTTTTAATATATTTCTCTTAAATGTAAGACAAAAATGATTTATAAGACATTACCCACACCAAAAGCTTTCAATGTTATGCATTGTGGATCATCTTTGGTGTGTGGTTGTTATCTATATGGTGTTATAGGGTATCTATATATTGGTGCATCCTTATGTTGGGAATCTCTATATTGGCATAGGTTGTCTTTGGCTAGTGGTTGTTGTCCTTGTGATGTTACAGGGTATCTCTATATTAGCATATCCCTATGTCCGGATCATTTATATTGGCATATCCCTTTTTGGGATTTCATCCCACGTTAATACATTAGCTTGTGGTTGTTGTCCTTGTGATGTTACAGAGTGTCTTTGTATTGGCAATATCTGTATTTTGGGATATCATTCTAATGAGCCTCGGAGTTATCCTCTTTTGCTCATCTTTCTCCTCTTCATTTGCCCACCAAAAGCCTTGGACGTTCCTTTTTAGTACCTTACCCATTACCAATATACCATAATTGTAGTCATTTCAGTTTATCTAGTTATTAATTGTGAATTGATGTATTTTTGCATATTTGTAAAGAATTGTAGTGGAATATTTAGGTTGCATGTGTTATTTGACATGGATGTGTTAAGTAGATATGATACACAATGATCTGCCAATGTTTTTCTTTGTCTTTGGGAGAACTTTTATTTGTTGCAAAGTCCTCCTCCTCATGGTTGTTGTACAATCCTCCTCGTAACTGATGTGGAGTAGTCTTTACTCATCACTACAAATAATAGTTAAATCTTATTAAAACAACACTCAACTTAGCTAGGATAGGCCACATAGTTCTTTTAAACTATGTAGCCTAATAAGAAAGGTGTAAAAGTGTGCCGAACTTTGTAATGTAGCAAGATGACACTTAACAAATAGTTAAGGGTACATGATTCATAGGAGTAATGGATGAAGAAGAATAATGGAGTTCGAGAATCAATTAACCAACAACTACACAACACTTCTTGTAACCACCAAGAGACATTATGTTGTTCTCGAGGGAAAGACAATTAGAGGGAGTCCTGGAATTCCCTAAGATATGTTTAAAGGAATCTAATAACTCTCTCGTATTTATATGTATCTCAATGGCTCAATTAAGGTTAGCTTTTCTTTTAGTCTGTTAAGCCCTAAATAGTGGCACATTACCCCTTAATTGGGGCATATTACATTAGTAATGTTATTTTATTTAAGTCGGCTTGGGTCCATTAGTTGTAATTGTACCTACTAGTCTCCTATATATACCAAGGAGACCTTTTCATTTGGAATCATCTAGTATTTGGAAATTTATGTGGTGTATAAGGAGGTTGCCCCCTCAAAGAGGCATATTATATGAAATTATATCTTTTTCAAGGCGTTGAGTACTTATTCTGAGGTTTTTTTATGCTATTTTGATATTTGGTTCTTAACATTTGGTATCAGAGCTCAGGGTCTTGGGGTTTCGTTGCTACATCCGAGACACCTTGGAATTTTCACTATAACTTTTTTTCTGCGATGTTTCCGAAGGAACCCCTTAAAGAATATTTAGCAGTCGGATCAAGGTACATGGGGTTCAAATTTCAGCTCGTGAGACCTTACACTTTTGGAGATATAGCCTATGTAAAATAGGGTTCTGGAATCATCCTGAATTTAGTCATCACGAATTTTTCACTATAAAAAATTTTCTATAATGTTTCGGACCCTGAAACCTGGAGGATATTCATAGAAATTATTAAGGTAGTTGTGATAAAAATTTCAGCTTCTAGGTCATCCTACTTTTGTAGATACACCCTGTGAAAGATAGGGTATCCGACTAGTCATATTAACTAGTCTCAAACATGTCTTCCGAGTAAAATAGTGATATCTTCTTCACTGAGTATCCAAATTAAGTGAGACCAGTTGCATTGGATATTGGACAGTCTATAGTATTTCTGGTATAAGTTTCATAATCAAATATCAGATATTGTGCTCTTTGCACGCTTTACAAGTACACTCTCCTAGAAGGGACAAAAATCAGCAAGGTGTGGGGAAGTTACCATAAATTCCACTTGGCAGATCCAATTTTGATCAGACATGTGGCATTGTAGAGAAGACGTATTCAAGAACTAAAAAAATAAATTTTCAGACCCAAAAGGGCCGAAATTTTGGAGATACAGCAAAAGAAAGATCGTCTAACATAACCACCTCAAAATCAAGGTTTAAAAGTGATACTTGGCCAACATGCCACCAAAAAAGGGAACTTATACACCAAAAAATCCTCCAAAGAGTCCTACTTGGACTCTTGATGAAGGTGAAGAAATGCAAAAGGACATAAATGATTTACAAAAGAAGATAGTAAAAAGATGAACTACAAGGGATGATGGATTCAACTGAAGCTAAGTCGGAGGCAATAATGGATAGTAAGATGGATGGTTTAAAAAGGGAGATCATGGAAGGATTGAAAATTTTCCTAATAGAGAGGCCACCTGAAAGTGAAAATGTATCACATGAAATTCATGATGAGGACACAAGGAAGATGAATCAAGACTAGAGAAACTCCAACTTTGGGTTGAAGACCAACCACTTTCCTAAGATCGATATGAGGAAGTTTGATGGTAAGGATCTAGTCACATGGATACTTCAGATGGAGCAATTATTTGATCTGCATGATGTACCACATACACAAAAGGTATGAATTGTTTCTTTATATTTAGAACCCAATCAATTTGTGTGGTATCCATGGCTTTGTTCTCGCAAATCACTCGTCACTTGGACAATTTTCATGGAAGAAATGATAGTACACTATGAGGATACAAGGAGCAATACCTTATTTGGCCAATTGATAAATCTCAAGCAAAAGGGTTCAGTTGAGGAGCACATTGAGAACTTCCAAAGATTGAATATAAAGTTAACAAATATTCTAGATGAGCACTTGATTGATGTATTCATATATAAAAAAATGAAAGCAAAATGTTTTGGCAGATGCACTCTCAAGAAAGGATGAAGATGTTGAGGTCTTTCTCTGTGCTATCTCTATCATCCAACCCGATTGGATAATAGAAGCAAGGGATGAATGGAAGAATGACGAAAATGTGTGGACTCTCATTCAAAGGTTGCAGCAGGATTCCAGTGCATCAGAGACATTTATATGGAAAAATGATTCACTATGGTACACAGATCGCTTATATTTATGTAAGAACTCTCAACTCAAACAAAAGGTACTATTGGAATTGCACACCCCTCCGGTAAGAGGGCACTCAGGGTTTTTGAAAACCTACAATAGGGTCAAGAAGGAATTTTTTGGGATGGCCTTAAAACTGATGTTCAAAGGTTTGTGGCAGAATGTTTGGTTTTCCAACAAAATAAGGTGGAAACAATTAAGACCCCAGGTCTTTTACAACCATTAGCCATCCCAAGTCAGTGTTGGGAGGAGGTTTCCATGGATTTCATCACAATGTTATCGAAGTTTGAAGGAAAGAGTGTCGTCATGGTGATTGTTGATAGACTTACCAAGTACGCATACGTTTGTGCACTCTCTCATCCTTTAAAAGCCAGTACAGTTGCCACCACATTCATGGAGACAGTTCAAAAGATACATGGAAGCCCAAAGATCAATGTAAGTGACAAAGATCCCATATTCACTGGACATTTTTGGACATAATTATTTTCTTGTTTGGGTACTCAATTGGCTCATAGCTCATCTTATCATCCTCAATTTGATGGACAAACCAAGATAGTGAACAAATGTATGGAAGGCTACCTTTGTTGCTTTGTCTCTGATAAACAAACATAATGGTTCAAATGCTTACCCTTGGCAGAATGGTGGTATAACAAAATGGTGATAAACAAACACAATGGTTCAAATGCTTACCCTTGGCAGAATGCTTACAAAAATGACACCATTTATGACACTCTATGGATACCACCTACCTTCCATCACTTATTCTCTAAAAGAAAAATCTAAGGTTCAAGCAGTGGAAGATCACATCGAGCATCAACAACAAGTTCTCCAACTCTTAAAGAACAACCTGACCATGGCACAGAATCGCATGAAACAACAAGCAAATCAACATCGTAGTGAAAGAAGTTTTGAAGTAGGGGATTAGGTATTTTTAAGACTACAACCATACAAACAGATGTCCCTCAAGCAAGCTAAGAAGGATAATAAATTATCACCAAAGTACTATGGCCCTTATAAGGTGTTGCAAAATATTGGTACTATGGCATACAAATTGGAGTTGCCTGCATNTTAAAACTGATGTTCAAAGGTTTGTGGCAGAATGTTTGGTTTTCCAACAAAATAAGGTGGAAACAATTAAGACCCCAGGTCTTTTACAACCATTAGCCATCCCAAGTCAGTGTTGGGAGGAGGTTTCCATGGATTTCATCACAATGTTATCGAAGTTTGAAGGAAAGAGTGTCGTCATGGTGATTGTTGATAGACTTACCAAGTACGCATACGTTTGTGCACTCTCTCATCCTTTAAAAGCCAGTACAGTTGCCACCACATTCATGGAGACAGTTCAAAAGATACATGGAAGCCCAAAGATCAATGTAAGTGACAAAGATCCCATATTCACTGGACATTTTTGGACATAATTATTTTCTTGTTTGGGTACTCAATTGGCTCATAGCTCATCTTATCATCCTCAATTTGATGGACAAACCAAGATAGTGAACAAATGTATGGAAGGCTACCTTTGTTGCTTTGTCTCTGATAAACAAACATAATGGTTCAAATGCTTACCCTTGGCAGAATGGTGGTATAACAAAATGGTGATAAACAAACACAATGGTTCAAATGCTTACCCTTGGCAGAATGCTTACAAAAATGACACCATTTATGACACTCTATGGATACCACCTACCTTCCATCACTTATTCTCTAAAAGAAAAATCTAAGGTTCAAGCAGTGGAAGATCACATCGAGCATCAACAACAAGTTCTCCAACTCTTAAAGAACAACCTGACCATGGCACAGAATCGCATGAAACAACAAGCAAATCAACATCGTAGTGAAAGAAGTTTTGAAGTAGGGGATTAGGTATTTTTAAGACTACAACCATACAAACAGATGTCCCTCAAGCAAGCTAAGAAGGATAATAAATTATCACCAAAGTACTATGGCCCTTATAAGGTGTTGCAAAATATTGGTACTATGGCATACAAATTGGAGTTGCCTGCATCTTTGCGAGTACACCCAGTTTTCCATTTTTCATGCTTAAAGAAGGTTACAGGGGACGAGATCCCAGTTCAAACAATATTTCCAGAACTTGACAAGGAAGAAAAAATAATATTGGAGCCTGAAGCTATCACTGACACAAGAATTCGCCAACTGAGGAATAGATCCATTTCAGAGTATCTCATTAAGTGGAGGAAACTACCTGCTAAAGATTCCACTTGTGAAGATGATTCTTTTATACATAAGCATCCAAAATTACTCAAGTATTGTGGAAAACACTTGTTTGAAGGCGAAGGACATGTTAATCCCTAGATAGTGGCACATTACCCCTTAATTTGGGCATATTACATTAGTAATGTTATTTTATTTGTGTCGGCTTAAGTCCATTAGTTGTAATTGTACCTCATAGTCTCCTATGTTGGACATGGTGTTATGGTGTTAGCATTGATGTCAAAGAGGGCCAAAATAATCAATGTTGATTATGACATTAATTTCAAGATGATCAATATGGTATTATCATTATATGTCTTTGAGATCCTAAAAGCTCAAGATAAATAACGTAGGAAGTTGTGCAAAAGCAGATCATGATCATTGTTGATCACGATAGGATCAACAGTGATCCTATGATTCTAAATCTCAAGAGAGATAACATACAGAGAATCCATGTACAGAAGGAGTAAGGAGACGATGTACAAGAGTCGTCCATTATCATTACGGGACAATACAAGACCGTCAGATTGAGGGGAAGTCAAAGGTTGGGAAGAATTAGATCTCAATCGACACATCTGAAGCAGGAGCTTCGGAAGGTTTTCTAGTCATTAAGATCAAGGAAGGACATGAGTTGTCCGATCTAAGAAACATTTCGGGAGTTATATTGACCGTCCGATCAAAATAAAATGGAAGGATAGGATAAGCAAGGCCAAAGGCCCGAGATCCCGAATAGCCAATTCCCGACAACCGTTGGATCATGTTAAAGATTTTCATGTTAAAGAAGGATCGTTAGATGAAGTCAAGTTACTCAAGGTTTATTCAGGGAATCTCACTACGAGAGAATTGGGAAGTGGGAAAAATGAATAACCCAAAGTCCCGAAGGCCGAAATGAATCTAGACCATTGATCCAGAATTGATCATGTCAAAGAAGGATCATTAGATGAAGTCAAGTTACTCGAGGCTTGTTCAAGGAATCTCACTCCGGGAGAATTGAGAAGTGGGAAAAGCGCATAGACTGAAGTCCCAAAGGCCGAAATGAATCTAGACCATTGATCTATAACTGATCGCGTCAAAGAAGGATCATTAGATGAAGTCAAGTTACTCGAGGTTTATTCGAGGAATCTCACTCCGGGAGAATTGGGAAGTGGGAAAAGTGAATAACCTAAAGTCCCGAAGGCCGAAATTAATCTACAACATTGATCTAAAATTGATCACATTCATTGGATCAAGGATTCAGATGAACCTATGATCATTAGATCCAGGAGGAGGACATGTGACACATCAAACAATCCACGTCAGTAAAGACCACATCAACAAGGACACGTGGCGCAATCAAATGGTGACTGTTAAGAACCAAAGAATTGAATCACCACAAATACTAAATACACAATAGATCCACAGAGAAAGATAGAAGAAACCACACTTTATTATATCAAACCCTTGAGGTAGGGCAACACCATACAATGGATCCTATTATGGAAGGAATCCTCTCCTGTTCACTTGCCTCTTCGAGGGGGCATCCTCCTATTGAGCTACAACTCCAAACACAATACTTCTCTTCATATCCCATTACATTGCTTGAACCATTTATATAGTGCTACCATCACCTAAGAACATTCTAGAGGAGGAATCTTCTAGAAGTAGAACCTTCTAAGAAGTCCTCTTACATTTATTATATCTAACTACCCATTTATTATATCTAGCTACCATAGTGAGCCTTATTT
>SNQJ01S0008950.1:16521-30822 GCA_010110895.2 Picea sitchensis | reverse complement strand
ATACAATAATTCTCTTCATATCCGATTACATTGCTTGAACTCCTTTATATAGTGCTACCATGAACTAAGAACATTCTATCGGAGGAATCTTCTAGAAGTAGAACCTTCTAAGAAGTCCTCTTACATTTATTATATCTAACTACCCATTTATTATATCTAGCTACCATAGTGAGCCTTATTTAATAATATAGTGGACCTAGTCCACCTTACATTGAATGGCCTCCACTATGATCACTGTGGGCCCTCTGGGCCCCCACTACTACCTCTCTAGCTATCTAACATTCCATCCCCCTTATGAAAGCGTTGTCCTCAACGCTTGATGTACAACCATATACCAGGGTCCCATGGATAAGTGTGGACCATAGTGCTGAAGTAGACTAGAGAACTAGGGTCCCATTGAGAAATAGAAGCCACCATGATGAACTAGTCCAACTACCATTGTAAACCAAGGTCCCATGTCCAATTGCTCATGTGAACCCCACATGGAAGATATTGGCACCCAATAACCAACTGAAAATGATGCTCCCGATACTGACACCTATCATGTGGATCCAAATAAGAATATCCATCCACGTAGTGGGAGATGATCAAAGATGAATCTGGAAGGAACAATACCATTGTAGAATATGCAGGCTGGACGCTGGTAACTAGCTCTTGATGTGAGACATTGATGTTCTCTACAGAAGGTGGAGTAGAGTCATTAAATAAAATATGGAAGTGGTTGTCATCCCAGAAATGACAACTATCCATATACCAATCATCACAATCAGCCTCAAAATCATACCAAGCATATATTTCTTGATTATATTCATCCCTGAGGTCTGCCATAAGAAATCTCTCTTGCATGTTATCCAATGAATCTTGAATACTATGAAAACTATCATTGAGACCATCTACAAAGCCATCCAATATGTCATTCAATGTGTCAAACAATTGGGTTTTGAATGCTTCAGTAATCTGTAGAATTTCTTTGAGGGTTTGAAAAGAAATAGTCATCTGAGCACCCTATGAAAATTTATGAATTCTGCAGTCCCGTCGCCGTCATGAAAAAACCCAAAAAATAGAACAATAAATTACTGCAGAAAATCGCGGTGTTTTCCGAAAAAACCCTAAAAAACTGTTGAATTTAAAATGCTCATAACTTTAGTTCCCATACTCCGTTTCGATTGTTTTTTTTTAATTGGGTGAAATTGTGAGAGGAACTCAGATCTGTAATTTGTTTGGGCAAATTTGGCCTCCAGCTGCTACAAAGATAAAAAAAATCGCGCCGTCGTTCGCGGAAGAAACCCTGAAAAATTGCAGATTTTAAAACTTCAATATCTTGACTTCCCGGACTCCGTTTCGGACGATTTTTTTTTTAACTTGGGTGTTTTTCTGAGAGGAACTCATATATACAACCGGTTTCTGCAAAGTTTTCACAGAAATATACCTAAAATTTCTGGAATGTAGTGGCCCTCTTTTTTCTTCTCCGAAAAAGAAATCTGTAAAAATAAAAAATATTTGCCCACAATGTCTGTCGAGGAAAGTGCTCTGATACCACTTATTAAGAAACAAAGAACTGAATCACCACAAATACTGAATACACAATAGATACACGGAGAAAGATAGAAGAAACCACACTTTATTATATCAAACCCTTGAGGTAGGGAAACACCATACAATGGATCCTATTATGGAAGGGATCCTCTCATGTTCACTTGCCTCTTCGAGGGGGCATCCTTCTATTGAATTACAGCTCCAAACACAATACTTCTCTTCATATCCCATTATATTTCTTGAACCCTTTATATAGTGCTACTATCACCTAAGAACATTCTAGAGGAGGAATCGTCTAGAAGTAGAACCTTCTAAGAAGTCCTCTTACATTTATTATATCTAACTACTATAGTGGGCCTTATTTAATAATATAGTGGACCTAGTCCACCTTACATTGAATGGCCTCCACTATTATTACTCTGGGGCCCCCCACTACCTCTCTAGCTACCTTATAGTGACAAGTGTCAAGGTCCAGTTGGAATTTTAGGTACACGTAAGTCACAAATCTAAGTGACACGTGGCAACCACTTGGCCGGTGCCAAGTCAGTAGTGAGGTCAACAAGTTACGTCACTCAGGGAGTTTGTTCTTCAGGGAAAACTAGCAACTACCCGAAGCGTCGAAGGTCGAAGTCAATACTAACCGTTGATCTAAGATCCTCTGAATTCTCACATGATCGTTGGATCAAAACATAGTGGAAATATGACGTAAGCACTCCCATGTTGACCACTTCGGCGTTGACCAACTCCGGTGGAAATTGGAACAACAATTACCCGGACCTACGAACCCTCGAAGTCCCGAAGTCCTTAAGTAAATAATGGTCGTCCATCTCAAGTTTTGATTAAGTCATAGCCGTTGGATAAAGCAGTGGAAGGATAGTGTAAGGATCAAATCTAGACCGTTGATTTGGTTCCGAAAATCATGCTAACCATTAAATCAATCCTTGTGAGAGGTCAAGCTTTGGAAGAATGGATGAAAGAGAAAACGCCCGAAGGCCGAAGTCTGGAGGACTAGGTTCCAACCCTCGGTCACGGGTTACGAACACATAAGCCGTGAAGCGCTGGGAACATCGCTTAAATTAATAAGCACGTGGTTTTGCGCATATGGTCACATGTAAATGGTTTGAAGGAAGCGCCCCTACATAATTCGATTTCTACAATATTTGCAGAGACATGGAATCGAGTTAAAAATGAAATCGATCCATATCAATGATCGATTTATGAAAAGCACTCTAATTGATTTGAAAAGCCTTCACGATAATGTTTGAATAATAATGAAGAAAAACAAACGTTATTTTTGTTAATCTAAATAAAGAGGTGTGATGGTCCAAACAAAGGGACATGATGATTCATAGCTCACACCAGTTGGGTGACTATATAAGCAAGGAAGAACAGTGAAGAAGAAATGTCTCTATAGTCCATATCAAAAGATCAAAACAACAACAGAGTCTGAGAAGAAGAACTGATGATTCTTATGAAGTGAGGGTGGAAGGGAGGAGCACAAAAGGATTCATATCCTTTACTAAGTAAGTGTAATTTAAGGGAGTTGGTGCTTCCTGGGGTTGGTGCCCTAAAAGGGAGTTGATACTTTATGGGTTTGGTGCCCTAAAGATAAGGGAGTTGGTGCTTCTTAGGGTTGGTGCCCTAAAAAATAAGGGAGTTGGTGCTTCCTAGGGTTGGTGCCCTGAAGAAGGGGATTTGTGTCTCCTAGAGTTGGTGCTCTAAAAAGGATTGGTGTCATTCACTATTCTTCATAAAGCCTTGTAATTCCTATTAATTATATTTATATAATTGATTTTGCAAACAAGCCCATTGTTGATCTATTGTGGTAATTGACAAAATATAAAAGTAACTGTTAATTGTTGAAAAAGGGTAATATTGATTCACCCCCCCTCTAAGTATTCCAACAATTGGTATAAGAGTGGGTGCCTTCAACACAGTCTAAACAACTGGAAGGTAGATCCTGAAGATGGATCAGCAAGAGGGAATGCCTAACAACAAAGCACCATTTTTCGATGGAGGTGGCTATGCTCTATGGAAAATAAGAATGGAAAACTTCATGTTGGCTCTTGGTTTTGATATATGGCAATCTGTTGTAGATGGTTACACTGCACCAACTACTCCACCCAAAGATGTTGTAGGAAAGAAAATTGGCAATGACAACTCAAGAGCAGTTAATGCAATTCTAGGAGGGTTGACAAATTCTATATGTGTGAAGGTTATGCATTGTAAGTCAGCCAAAGAAATTTGGGACAAATTGGAGGTTGTATATGAAGGAGATAGCAAAGTCAGGGAAGCCAAACTACAAACCTATAGAACTCAGTTTGAAAATCTGAAAATGAAAGAAGAAGAGAACATTGTTGAATACCTTCATAGGGTATATGGAGTGATTAATTCAATCAGAGCAGCAGGAGAAGAACTTACACAAAAACCCATTGTGCAAAAGATACTAAGGCTATTACCTATGAGATATGATGCCAAGATTTCTACAATTGAAGATAGGCCTGATCTTGATACACTCATAGTTGATCAACTTCATGGAATTTTTACAGCGTATGCAATGAGAACATGGAATGATAAATCATCAAAAAGAGAAACACCCTTTAAAGCATCTAAAACAAAGATGAGGCAGGAGCAAAAGACCAATGATGTGTTATCAGATATATCTGGTGAGGAAACTGCCAACTTCATAAAGAAACTCAAGAAAGGGACAGGAAAATACAAAGGAAAGATTCCTCTAATATGTTTCAACTGTGGAAAAATTGGACACTTTGCCAATAAATGTCCCTATCATAAGCAGAAGGAAAGTGATGGTGAAAGAACCTTAACAAATGAGAAAAAAAGAAACACTAATAATAAAAAGAAGTTCTACAAGAAAAAGAAAATGTTGTTTACCCACGAAGACAATAGCTCATCAGAAGAAAATGAAGAAGACGAATCAGAGCTTCTATTTATGGGAATAAAAACTCAAGATGATAAACATTCAGAAGATAAAGAAGAAGTGAACTTCGAAGAAGAAATCCTTAGTATAATTGAAGAACTGAGAAAAACTAAAAAACAAAACTTGGTACTAAGGGAAGATCTTCTAGAGATCAAAGAAGCTACTAAATCAAGAGAGAGGGAAGTTTCCAAAACCATCAAAGAGTTGAAACATACCATCAGTGATTTGAAGTCCCAGCTCTCGGAAGCTAATAAAATTGAAGAAGTCATTTTACAACAACTTAATGATAAAAAACAAGTATGTGAGAAACTAGAAGCTGAGATTAAGCTGCTAAAAAGTGAAATTGAGAAAGAAAAGAAGGGATCACAATTTGGAAATAGTTCAAAGATCTTGGATGAAATTTTCAGTAGTCAAAGGCAACCAAACAACAAGACTATTTTGGGATACACCCAAGACTCAACTTCTACATCACAAGGATCTGTYAAGAAACCAATTAGTTACACAGATGCTCTGAAAAACTCGTTAAGAAAAGAAGATAACAAGGAAAAGATGATACCATTGAAAACTGTTACACATAAACAAAAATCAATACTCCCTACTAGAGTAAAAGATGACAAGAAAAATACAATCATCAGAAGGAATCCCCCTAAATATCTATTTATTGGACATTGTTACTCTTGCAATAATTTTGGACATAAGGCAATACACTGCAGAGCATATGGACAATACAATCGTAGAAATGTCCAAAGATATAAGAACAATAAGTACAATACAGAGAAGAGAAACTATAACTCATTTTCTCCTTTGAAAGACTTCAATAGTGAATGCCAAAAATGCAACAACTATGGTCATAAAACCAATGAATGTAGATTGCCAAAATATGATAAAAAGACAAATATTTCCCATAATAAAAAAAATATAGAAGAAAAAGCAAACAGAGTGCAATGTAGCCTTGTATGCAAGAAATCAAGGATGTGAGTGGTATATAGACAGTGGTTGTTCCAAACACATGATTGGAGATCAAGGTAAATTTCTCAAGTTAAATAAGAAAGGAAAAGAAAAAGTAACTTTTGGAGATAACATGCCAGCCAAGATACTGGGAAAAGGCACTGTTAGTTTAGGAAATAATAAAACCAAAGCCGAAGATGTACTTCTGGTAGAAAATCTCAAACCAAATCTCCTAAGTGTAACTCAGACATGTGATCAGGGTCACATACTTACTTTTGATTCTCATAAATGTGAGATCAGAAAAAAGGACACTGGAAAGCTAGTGGCAATTGCACCAAGAACATCTAGCAATGTGTACATCCTTAATATAGATGAAGAAGAAAAATGTTGTTTAAGCCAAGTAGATGAAAGCTGGCTATGGCATAGAAGGTTGGGACATTTAAGCTTTGACAACTTAATCAAAGCCAATGAGAAAAATGGTCCCACTTTTGGATATGTTGTACAATGTTATTTCATATTTTATTTCTTTAAAATTGTCTTTTATAAATCTTTTATAATCACGTTGCATCATTTTTTATTTTCTTTTATTGAAATACTTCAATATAAAACTAACATCAGGCCTAAGTACTTATTGCTTGAGGAATGATTGAATTTTTTTATTAGGATATAAACATGGGGTGATAATCCCACCTATCTCACCTTAGCCTTGTGAGATTTGAAAATGTTGGTATAAATACTTCCATTCATTTTCATCAACAAATGCGAAAATGATCTAATGCATGAAGAAATTGTCTAAAAAAAATCTACGACCACCTAATCAATCAATGCCTCTACACTAAACTATCTACATAATACAACATATGTTGGATTACTGAGAGAGGGGTGAATCAGTAATAGAGCAATCTAATCCTTTTTAACCATATAATGCAAGTGTTATATCAGTGTAGCATTATCATCCAATAATTGCAGAGTAAATAAACAATGAAAAAATGAGCAATCATACACATACACAGTACACCAGTGTTTTTAAGTGGAAACCCAAAGCGAAAGAAAACCACAGAATGTTTTTTCTTATATGTCTTGAAGAATTACATTCATTGGAAGCACCAACTTCCTTTGTTTTCCAGCTACAACTGGAAGGAGTCTCCAACTCCCTAGTTTCTCACGCTATAACCTGAGGGAAGCTCCAACTCCCCAATTCTCTTGCTGCAACCAAAAGGAGGTTACAACCCCCTAAGTTCTTCAGCTACAACCACCTGTCCTTGCCCCATCCAATCGCCCTGAAATATAGATGTCAAATGTAGACAACCTGTCATTGTCACTAAATCAACATGTACCATGCATCAACCTTGACTCATCAAGATGTACCAACATCATCAACTATACAACTCATGTATGTGCTAACTCATCAACTATACACCTCGTGTATGTGCCAACTCATCAACTACTTGTCTCAACCATGTACCCAACATGTACCTCAACCATATACCAAAGACATACACCAATATAACCATCAAAAGTTATCTAACAATTCATCACTTTATCCATAAACCCTTACATCAAACCATGTGCCACAACCTCAAGCTAAACCAACAACTTCAGCAACACATCACAACTAAAAGACCAATACTCATATGCCAAATACCAACAACAAAATACCAACTGTATCCCTCAACAAATCTAATATATGCAACAATATTGAACATCCAATACCATCTCAAGAGCTAAACCCTAGCTCACAAAACATACCTCAAACAATATGTGCCATATCTCTCATAAATAGACCCCAACCATGTTGTTTCCATGATTTTTCTACCACATTTTTTCTATTGCAATTTTTTTGCAGCACTTTTTTTGCCGTGATTTTCCTGCCGCGATTTTTTTGCCACACTTTTTCTGTCGCGATTTTTCTGCCACACGTTTTCTACCACGATTTTCCTGTCGCGCTTTTTTTTCGCACTTTTCCTGCCGCACATTTCCTGCTGCAAATTTTCTCTGTCAATAATACCTGCCCAAATAACCTTTCACAAAAATAGATATTCAATGATATTCAAGTGTGATTAAATGAGAGAGCTTTGCCTCTTATCTATACTTTCATGTAGCATTACACTTTCCTTATTTTAGGGTGTTCTCCATTCACTTTATTATTTAAATAATTTCTTTTGCAAACACTTGACTTTTGGGGGCTTCTATATGACTCATAAGGGTTCTTCAACTTCATATGGCCATAAATATCTAACCGTGAGGAGTTATGTGACGTTCCACATACCATCGGAAATGGCATGACAAGCACTATCCATCTAGAATAGTTTCACTGACAAATTCACTGACCTTCATCTCATTATTCCACAATTAAGCATGGGTTCTCTAACCATACTTCTAGGATAACTCAATCTGCAAAGCGTATTTCCGTGAGGGATTTCACCGTAAGGGGACCACTTTGGAGTTCATCCATTTGTACTTCTTATCAACCATGACTAGACAATAATGATTCATCTTTACATCAAATAAACTTGGGTCCATTACCCAAACCTTTGTGCTACCAGGCTTTCTTCAAGGGTTGAAATCAATGACAAGCAACCTTAATCAACAACATAGAGAAACTAATGCGCTACCCATCATAGTTGTATTGTGACGGTTCCAAGAGAATAAGACACAAAAACCTAACATCCTCTCTACCAAATCAACTAATTTGCATTTGACCACTACAAACCTGGAACTCTAAAGATGAATGAACCTTCGAATGGACATATCTTTGTACATATGCCAGTTGGGTCTCTCCTACCAAGGAAATTTTCAAACTCCTCCACCACCTGTCATACCTCACCCCAACATTGTTGGTATTCCTATGCATCCTCATGTGTCTATGCAACGTTAATCTCAATCCAATGACGGTTGGAATCATGTGATTCTCAATTCTCCACCTTGTTTCAGTGGTTGGCCTATTGTTTCATTACCATTACCCCCTCCACTTCATCCTGAGCAGGCAGTGCAATAAATTGCTTTAGTGACCTCACAAGTTCATTCTACTCAAATACCCAAGAAATTTAAAGCCTTAACTATAGAGTCAGAACCAAGCAGAGGAAAGTGGCATGCAATATCAATTAGTTCAGATTCCTCAGATGCCTCCTCCTATACAATTAAGTCCCTTCCTCTAAAACCTGATGGTGAAGTAAGGAAGATCACCTTTGGTGATATGAATCCTGAAGTGACCACAAATGAAGATAAGAAACCTTTCAATGAAGATTTACAAATGCATGGGGTGATTTCATTAGAAGGCATTGGATAGAGGAGGATAGCCTCCCATAAAAAAAATATAATTTTTGAAATTATGACAGTACTTTATTTCATTTTGGTTGTTGGACACATTTTCACTTATATTTTGGAACAATAGATAGCTTGATTTACTTTTGGAATAATTATGATATTTTGGGAGGCACAAGTGTATTTATGGCATGGCTATTTTGAGTTGTTTGACGTGCATGTATTTATGATGATGAGATGGCATGGTATGCATATTTAAATTATGGAGAAATAAGAGAATATTGAAAGTTAAACAAATAAAAAGATGCGTAGAGGGTCCCCGCCTATTAATTATTATTTATTATCCTTATTGTTATTTAATAAAATTGTCCCATTTAAAATTATTCATCCTTCTAACTAAAAGGTAGTTAAAACTACTTAAACTACCTCATTGAAGAATAAAAGGAGAAGGAAAGGAAGGACAAAAATAGGGGCATGAGAGAATAGAGAGGCAATTCTAATATAAAGGTTTTCTCCTGCTCTAAAGTGAGATTTCATTCATCTTTATTCATTCTCGAATTACATGAGAGTTGAATGCTCTTGTTGATAGCAGGTGTTGGGTGAAAATATTGTCGTTTAATAAGTGCACAATCATTTAATTGTCAACCCGAGGACTTCATAGACTTATGAATCACATGCACAGTATATGCATGATTGAAGCTAAATTAACCTAATCTAATGCTTTAAGCTGAAACACACGAGTGGAATTAAATTGCTTAAATTAAGTCAACTTGAAAAGGTGAAATTCCATAAAAGAAAAGCAACATGTGAAGAGCAACAAATGACATGACAACATGTGTGAGATCACATTAACAATAAAGCAATTGCAATCTATTACATCACAATGTTCAAATCTACACTATGACAAGATAATGGAAATCATGAAGACTAATCAAAGGAAAGACTATGAACCAAAGCTAAAGACCCCTTTCTCCAAGATTACAAAACCAAGACTAAAGATTACAAAAACATGACTTTCTTTCCCTACTTACTACTTTTATACATCCTTTCTAAATGAGGAGAGAGCCCTCTTATTTATACATGAGTGCTTTGGAAAAAAGATAAGCAACTCATAATTACAGATCCACTTTTCTCTCAACCTATTTTCCCATTATTACAAAATACTTATCCTTTCAAATCCTCACAAATCCTCTCATGATTTTCCTCTTTGGTATTAGCTTGAATAATTATCTTCAAATCCTTGAAATAGTGCAGGAAATATTCGAGAAGCTCTTTGCATAATCCTTTCAAATAATCCCACACATTACAAAGCTCATCCAAACTTGAGATATTAATGAAAACATGTTATTTTTCTAATATTTAATCATAAATTCTCTTATAATACTTGAAATAAATAAATTGGAGAATAATAAGGTGAACCCATATGTATTCATGGAAATGGTATAATGAATGGTTAAATTAAGTGATAGAATGTGAGGAATGGAGAAAGGAAAAGATGATAAGAATGCGAAATTTCTGAGACCCAACATACCCCCCAACTAAACTTGTTGCATGTCCTCATGCAACCTTGCATGGATTAACAAATTTTGGCTTCTTAACGTTTGGCTTTGCATGATTATGTTTCCTAACAATGAATCATTCCAATATGTGAAGTACATGAGTAACAACTGATATTTTTGATGGTTGGTTCTCATGTGTCAACCATGAATATGACAAAAAGTTGGTTCAACATTCATTTCATTTTCTTGCTGTAATAATATTTTAAGCATACATGCACTGGAAATGATAAGTCATCAATGTGCATAAGAAAGTCTTTTCTTCATATTTGTGAAGCATGCCAGTATATATCAATGTATTTGAATCAAGTGCAACAAAGTGTAGTTTGGAAGAGACATGTTGGTAAATAGTATATGAAGTGATGAATATGTAAATGGAATCAAATGGTAATGAATATACCCCCAACTGAAGATGTGTTATGTTTACAAGAAGGAGAAAGGTAATGTAATATGGTGAGGGAATTTTCCAAATTCATTCATTTCTAGCATGTAAGGAATTACATGATTAAAGATTAGAAAACAACATACCTCATTTACTCAAAAAGTTGATGAACTATGCAATAGAAATGTAGCTGATGCTGTTGCTAGATCACGGATTGTGAAGTGAAGGAATCTGAACTGCTTGGTTGTATGAGTCAAAAGATGAAAGTGGAACTGTGGTACTCTCACATGGCTGGAAGTATGTTGCTGCAAACTGTTGATGATGTCATGGAAAAGTATATAGTCTCCACCTACTACAAAACTCGATGGTACAATTCTAGTCATGTGAATAAATGTGTCGATGTCGAGCATGAAAAGAAGTCATTGGATTATCGACCATTGATGGATACCGTTAACCAATGCGAGGCAATCTCACCATTGATGTCAATGAGTGCCAAGGTACCTAAGTACATCTTGCGAAGTGCGAATAAATGAGTTGATGTTGAGCCACTTGCAAGATCTAACGATCAAGGGATATCGATGTATTCCCATGATTGTCAGCAAGAGAACTTGCAATTAAGGCATGCAAGCCTCAAGGTACTCATAAGGACTAGGACTCTAGTCTCTATCCCATATAAGGTGTTGAGGTCGATGGGGAAAGACTTGTTGAAAGGTGGGCCTTAAGGAATCCCACATCAGTCAACGCGAGTTGTACAAAATTATTGGTAGGACTATAGATGAAAAGATCTCAGTAGCAACAATGTTTATGAAAAAGAAATTAGGATAATGTAGTCATCGAAAGGGAACTGAATGGTTTTATTTATAAGGCAAAGATATGAACTGAAAATGGGGCAAACTGTATGCGACTCAGAAAGGTGGGAATGTGTGAAGTCATGATGGATAAGGAAATGAAAGGTGGACTTCAATACATGGAGGATGAATAAGCTTGGAAGGAGAAGGGTAAGTGATCATGTCATGGCGCAATTGGTTTTCTAAGATGGTTGTGTAGCGGGAAATGTCATGACATGTTTGATGAACAATTAAGCTCCTTCAAGCTTTCAATGAGGCATGTCTTATGAAAATTTTGGCGATCCTTGAAAATCACTTATGCATGAAAGTTGATCATCTTCAAACCTGTAAAACGTTAGCACTAATCCTGCAATAAATATTGCGAGATCATCAAAAAACATAGTGCAAAAAGGAGTGCTAGCAAACCAATTTAAAAAAAAATGAAATACATTATTTACCGATTGGCCGTGACGCATTTGTGACAATAGTCTTCGTAAATACATGTTTAAGTGACTTCAAAAAAAACAATAAAAGCATGATTACAATAATGTTTTCAGGAATTATTGAAATGTCCATTTGCAAATTATTATTGTTATACTGTTTTGATTTGTTTTTACTTCTATAATAATTTTTTTATTTTTATGGTTTTATATTTTATTTTTATTGTTTTTCTTTTTACCATGACACAAAACAAATGGAATAAAATCTTCAACCAAAAAGTGCACAATCCACCCATTAGATGATAAACACAAAGAAGTTCCAGAAGGAACGTCCTGAATTGAAGCAATAAAACTCAACTCTTCGCTGCTCATTCCCTGGAGAGAAGTGACCATTGGACCACGTGTTTGCTGAAAGAAAAAAAAACTCACTGACTTTCTTATCCTATTGAGGAGGGTGAAAGACACATCCCTCCCATACTACACATATACTGGATCTAGTTGATTGTTTGCATACTAAAGCAGATCACTGTGTGAACAGGTACGTGAACATTTCATTGAAATCAAATGGAATTAGATACAAATCATTACGCATAATTTCTCAATGAAACTAATATGCATTAAAAATTAAAAGAAATCAGTACGAATGTGCAATCCACCCATTGGATATCAAATGCATATTTGGCTCCACTATATTCTATGGCAGGCGTTGTGATGTCTATGTATACACTGTGGAGGCTTAGTAATGAAACTGCCCAGTTAAAAACAATTTGAAGAAAATCTTGCAGACAAATTGTGTCGATGTATGTAAACCGATTCTTGATGCTTTTCATTAGTTGCAACTTCAGGCCCTGTAAAAGATCATCAATGATCGCATATAAAGCAGATAAACAAGGAGACTGGAACACATACAAAGCAGATAAATAACATGTAGACAATAGTCATAAGGAGATTGTGTTGAGTACAGTGAAAAATTCTCCTTCAAACTAATATATGTTATGTCATAATAGCCCAATCATGTTTCCTTTCTCTTTAGCGCATGGTGGTCTTTTCAATTTTTGATGACTGCAGCTTCAAACAGACTCTACTCAGGTTTTGATCGCTTGATCACAACAATCATTTGCTTGATGCCAAGGCAATCCACAGGTCGCCTGCAGAGAGAGAGAGAACTCGAGTCTTAAAGCTTGGAACGAGGCGAATGAATAATATCCATAGAATTGTGCTTGCCAAGAACGAAAGATAAAAGCAAAGCTGTATGAATTTTTTTTTAAATGAAGTGGCAAAAGCATAATGTACTCCAGGGGTGCATTCACCACTCCAAAATATGTCCAAAAAGAGGCAATGGTGGCGATGCATACGTGAGGCAGGGACAATTTCCCAGTATTAACAAAATGCCTCATTCACAAGAAATATATTATCGCCATCTTCCATAACTTCACGCTTAATATTTGTAGCATAACAGTCACCTTTAGTTGGTTCATTCCAGCTAGTATCTAGACAATAATTTATAATGGGCCGCAACTGCATATGTATTTGGAACCCAACAAATGGATACTGTGTACTATTCATTCCATACCTCTCTGTACTGGCTAGACACTTCCAAGATGGTAAAGTCATGAAGACCTTCCCACAAACTTTGACTCGGGATTAGACCTCAACTGCGTACGTGCAGACCTAGAATGAAAATGCGTGCGAAGGTTATTCTTTCATAAGCAATGTCCACCAACTCTTGGGCGGGTTGGATGGTAAATCATCGGGAGGTTCGGCCACATGAAGTGGGTCGTCTTATAGAGAGGAGAGGGAAAACCTGCATTTTGTGAGACGTCTTTAGGCACCTTCATCAGTAATGTTGTTGCTCTTATAAATCCTCGGTGTAATAATACGTTCAACAATGGGGTCATTTGCGAAGTTCATAAATAGCGTAACTCTCTCCACCACTAATGGCTCCACAAAATGAGACAAGTGTAAGTTTGTTATGAAAGGCGTGAGACTATGAAGGAGGGCAACTTGGTTGTTGCATCCAATTCGTGAGTTTGTTGTATCAAGCACCAATTTGTTGGAATCGATGGCAAGAAACTCATAGTCAAACCTCGCGAGCACCGTTGATTTGGTAAACAATGGAACTGTCGCCAAATAAAACGGATCCATATGCAATCTGCTCCATATGCAATTTGCCAAATTATTGATTCCTATTATCATTACAATTGTTCCGACGCGGTATAGTGGTATGGTGGTTTGCTAATTACAATTGCTCCAGCATTTCAAACCATCGGCCAACCAATCATTTGATAATAGAACAATATTCATTGGAATTCATTTCAGAATAGGTTATGCAAAAATTGTAAATCAACGAGGCAGATTGGAAAAATGTTTATTTTTAATTGTTGTCTATGGCAGGTTGAGCGTGTAGAGT
>SNQJ01S0008949.1:76742-97924 GCA_010110895.2 Picea sitchensis | reverse complement strand
TCCAAAATTCATGGTCCTGATGCTTTCGGGACTTGACGAGTCCTCTTCCTTCTGTTGTTATGAGGTTTAAACCTCACACACCTTTTCTGGATCCGACAGCTCACGACAACTTGACACTTCTCCCTCGAAGTTTATGTCGTTCATTCTACCCTTCTGTGAAACTTTCCAGGGATTAAACCCCTCACACCTTCTCCCAGATCCGACAACTATCGATCCTTGGTGATAGATTTGATGGTCCAGATCCTTTCAGTAAAAATCCGCTATGGTTGTGATCCAATCGTGAATTCGTGTTTCATGAATTCTCATGAAATCACCCTTAGACAATTTCAAGTCATGAGTTAGCGAAAGGTTGATCGCTCTCCACTCATCCTTTTCAATGGACGGTCCTGGTGAATTCAGGATTTCACGTATCGTGATTTCCACACTCATGTGCAACTCCAAAGGGTTTTAAACCTTGTGCATGTTCTCCAGATTTGATGGTTGTGAGGGTTCTCCTTTCCTTCCAAATAGATTCTATGGCTCCAACACTTCTGGTGTGGAGTTCTCTCTCTTCCTGTGGCCATATACCACACCAACTATAGTTTTATAATACCACTACACCTCCTGAGCTTTGTAACATGGTCAAGTAGTCCGTTGACACTCAGAAACATTCTGAGATCTGAAATTAGTCCTCCAGACACAATTTCTTCTCAAAATCTCGGTCCAAAGACTGCTTATCTGGCCCATCCAGGCTCACCATTGAAACTTGGCTCTGATACCATACTGTAACGTTCCTCGGCCTTAATCCCACTGGCCGGGAAAACACTACTGTGCAGAACAACATCATTCTCATACTTAATTAATAACATGCATTTAAATCAAATTAAACACAATTAACTCAGAGTAAGCACAAGATTACTGCTAACATAAATAATCCCTAGCATTAACAATAATTCATATGCAAAACAAAATACATGATACATATAAGCATCACAGGCATGCAAAACATAATATTAAGCATAAGTTGATACTTATCTTTGAAACCGTGGTAATTCCACCAACCACATGCAGGCCTTCCACGAACCTCCCAGCCTTATACCACGCTGCTCATCACTCTCAGCAGTGGGTCACCCCTGAGCTGAGACTAAGCTCCACCCAAGGCAAGGAATCCTATTCTAGGCTGAGGTTACAGGAAAAACTCCACAGGATAACCGGAAAGATTCTTCCCAGGATGCCTTCTTACGCCCACTACTAACAGACTCTCATTCCCCACATGCATGTTACGCCTGAGAGTATACACCTTCACAAGCACAGTCCATCCGTGCTTCACCTCCCTCTCTAGGCCTCGACAACAGGCCAGATCAGGAATTCTCAGAGCTCTGAAGCTGGTGCTGGACTCTCTCTGGGAGAAAACCACTTCCCAGTAGACTCTCTCACCTGGAGGGAGTTGCTCATAGGCCTGAAAACCTGCTTCTTCTACCATGGGCCTAACAACCCACTTCTTCAGCACACCCTTCGACTCAATTCCCGCATGGTGAGGATAACCACGAGGCTCCACGTGAACATACAATGGTATGAAAGCCACACGCAGTCAAGTACTGTGTGACCACAACAGTCCACTGGAAACACAGACACAGGCTTCCCAAAACTTGTGATAGATAGATGCTACAGCATAACAAGGCTCAACAATTACGGGACATTCAGTTTTCCCCAACCAACAATACATGACAGACTCACGGATCAGGCTTCGGGGATGCGTGAGGGTGTACAAAGATCCCACGTAGAGACTTAATGGTTCAGGTAAGGGTTCCTTAGAAAAAACACTGAAATAGAGGTTGATCTTGGACACTCGTGAGTTTAGATGGAGGATGGAGAATGGGAGGTCGAACACAAACTCAACAGTTTTGACAGAGGGTGTATCGGCTCCTCCAGAAATCAACACAGTCCTTTTTTAGTTTTCCCCGATTTGCATGAGGGTATTCTTGCAGAGGTCATACAGGATTTCTGGTTCAGATAGTCCATGGTAGAATGGAGGAGGAACCCCCATCATGGCTCAACTCAACATTTTTAACTGCATGCACCTGGGTTGACACTTGTCACCCATGAAGCTCGTTCCTTCCCATTTGGAAGTCACTCGTCCTTCCAAAGAACTTAGGATAAAACATCACATTTCACATGGCTTTTGGAATAATATTAAAATATTATTCCCAAGGACTTAAGCCCCTATGCTCTACACTTAGCCTCTCTTTCCAACCTTCCAGCCCCCTAATCCCTTACCCACTCTGTGGAATCTTAGTCCCCCATCACTCATTCATCATGGTCGGTCTGCACGTAGTGGTGTTTATATTTTATGAATGTTCTGCATGATTACATATACAAAAGTAGGCTCTCAGCCTTAACGCTTAGGATCTCCGACCTAATAACACATAAGCGCACCAACTTATATAAACTTGGCTCACCAGCCTATAAAAACATAATTACAATTCATAATGAAATCTCTATACTTCTTAGACATGATTTAAAACAGGGCTCAGACTTGGGGACATTACAGCTAGGCTCTGGCTCATCATGCTCAGGCGTGTCATCCTGGTCAACATTAGTGCCCTCATCAATGGATTCGAGGGGAACCTTAGGAAGTTCAAAAATCCTCATTTGTACTTTTCTTGGTCGATTTTTTTGTTGCATTGGACCATCACTGCTACCTATAGCAGTTGCAGGCTCAACAACTTCCTAGGGCACGGGGTTTAAAAACTCCTACAAACGGAAAAATTTACTTTATCAGATCATATAGAAAATATAAAACAAAAAAATAGATATGAAATTGTCATAGCTAATAAAAATATGTGAAGATGCCACTTACCCCAAAATTAGTTATTAGATTTTGTAGCTCTGGAATTCTTGCCCTGTCCTCTTGTGTCGGGGGTCTTTTGCGAAACAAAGCTAGATATTCTATGTTTTCCTTCTTCAAGGCATTCAAGACAGTTTTTATTGGGTCAGTGGGATAAAATATTTCGTCCTCAATATCATCATCGGCCAAATTGACTATACTGGACAAAAAAAATCAAACAAGAAATGAAATTAAAATAGTTTTAACATAAAAAAAAATTAGATATTGTAATCAAATTTAGTTATTATTAAGCACTAATAGTTGCCTGATGTTGTTGTGCAGTCATTGACTTCCCACGGTCACCCTTCTCTGATCTACTATGAGTGGGTGACTTCCCACGGTGACCATGCCACAATACATTATTGAATTAAATTAATGAGATGAACTTTAACATTTGAGAAATTTAGTTATTGTAGTCATAAGTTGTTACTATATTTAACATTTACCTGTTGAGGCACAATGGGTGCCTTTACACAGTCACCCTCGAAATATGTAGTGTGTGATTTTCCACGGTCACCCTGGACATATTTTGACACAATAAATCAATAAAAAAAAGTTATGAAATTTCAGAAATTTAGTTGTTGTAGTCATAAGTTGTTACTATATTTAGCATTTACCTGCTGAGGCACAACAGGTGCCTTTCCATGGTCATCCTAGATAGATGTAGCATGTGATTTTCCATGATCACCCTAGACAGATGTTGACACAATAAATTAATTAACAAAAGTTATGAAAGTAATCGTAACATTAAAAAAATGAAATATTGCACTAATATCAGAAAATAAATAATGAAAAATGAAATATATGCAATAAAAAATTGAAATATTGCAGCGATAAATTATAACAATGATTGATCAAAGGTTGAGTTGAATGGTATGTAATATATTTACCCCCATAGATGCACCCCATCCATCCATTCAAGTTAAGCTTTAATCAATCAACAACTCTTCACCTGGAACTATTGTTTTTGTTGCACATACAAATATATGATTTCATTTGCATCCCTCAAATATGAAATTTGGTTGCTTAGTTGTTGTCACTAGTCATGTACTATTTATAAAGCCCATAATGTTTCCAAAATCTTTTGGCCTTCCATCAATATACATAGTCTCCCCTTTATTTTGATTGTTATCTACTAGTTGTAAATAATTTGCAGCAACTTTGTATCTCTGCATACTTCACGTATATCAGACCAACATCAACTAGTGATTGTATTTGTAAAATGGTCCAACATAATCCATCAATTTATTTACAGTTCCATATCCGACCTTTATGCCATCCATGGAAAATAACCCCAATCCATGTAAGGATGAAGGAGAAATGTGATACATCCTCCCACTGATGAATAAATTTGTGTCCACTTTAGGTAGCTCCTTAGGTACCCATCATTGCACTAAATGTCTATACCTCAAGGGAAACTCAATGTCACCTATTCTCTCAACATCATAATTACATGACCCTCCGTTGGCAATAAAAAATTGCATGCATATACGAAATATTTGCCTTACCTTTTCAGATCTCGTTGATCAAGAACCGGTAGATCTAGTACAACACGTCTCACTTTCAACCTCTCTAAGTATATCTTGATAATCACTCGAGGAAGATAGATCCGACAGATACCTATTTGGTGGTACCTAAACTTGTTAAAACATGAAGATAAGTTGTCATGTGAATATAAGTTTGTGGTACCAACACTCGAAAAATTGAGAAGATAAGTTAGCGAGAAAATATTTAGGGAACCCATGTTTTTCTTAGAGAATATAATTGATTCTATTGTATGTAAGAAACTTATTAGGGTCCTTATTTACTTGATTCATATCATACTTGGTATCCCATTATTTTTATCTTCGTATGCTTTGGGGTGCGAGTCTTCTCTTTTATAGAATGACCTAGATTCTAAGATTTGTGAAAACCATGGAAGAATTTAAGATGAAAAAGATTCTTGGTGACCCTCAAAGGCACCCAATAGTTGAACTTCCTCTTCTAAGCAAGTTTGAATGACAAATATTACAATCTAGGACATTCTTGAATCCAAAATCAATTCCATACTTAGCCTTATTAGAACTTGTGTTATACCTTCATTTACTTCTTATTTTCTTTCAGATAATAGATATGTCAAAACATGCTCTTGAAGAACTTTAAGAGTTCAACAAGGCTTTCCTAATTATTGACACATTGTTCAATACTTCCCTAATTAGCATGTTATAATAAGGTAGCTTTTATGAAATTTTCTTATTCATAACTTGATTGCCTTCACTCTTCTTATGACACCCATTTGTACCTCTAGGATTTATGGGCCCAGGTAGTGTTGAAATTAATGCAATTGCAAGAGATATTCTCTGGAGGAACCCTTGCTTAATGCATGGGTTGATCCTTGGTCATGTACCTTGTTGGATAAGACCCTAGATGTATTCTAGGGACCCTAGATGTGTTCTGGGGAAAATTGGTCTTTGACCAGGTAGATCTTAGTGTAATACCAAGATGTGTTGATGTGTGATCCTCTTCCTCTCTCCTGGGATGGTCCATGAGACCTAGGAGTGCCTATGAAGATGGACATGACCACATTTTTGATGTACCCTCTTATGCAGTGATGATAAAGTTTATAGGTCATTATGAGACTCACGTGGACATGTTTTTCCATTATGGACCCTCCTTGACTTTGTCTTAAAAGGTAACCCCTTGTTGTTTTGATTTCCCTCTTGTTTTATGTGATTGGGGTTTTACTTCATGTGATCAGGGTTTTATATGTGTTTAGGGTTTTTATAATTAACATTAATATAAATTGAAAATTTAATTAATATTTATATTAATTAAATTTCAATATTTAATTATAATTTTTAATTGCCCTAACCCCTCTCCCTAACTATAAATAAGACCCTACCCCCTATCATTCTATTACACTCACTCACCCCTCTCTCTCCTATTTGTTGTGGCTATCTCATTTGTTCTCACTTGGTGATGGTGCGGCCTCCTCTTTGGACTATCTTCTCAGATCCAGTGGTTGTTCTCCTCTTGTTGTCCCTTATGTTGGGGTGTTTATTCAGTACTACCTTCTTTTTAGTTATGGAGGGTTTGCTATGGACTATAGTTATGGAGGTTTTCCTATGGACTATAGTTATGGAGGGTTTCCTATGGAATTTTGTTATAGAGGGCTTTGTTGTTTGATAAGGAGAGTTAGTTGTCTCAGTTTTTAAAGATCTTGTTATCCCTTTTTGTGAATATCTTGTTGTCCCTTTCTTTTTTGAAGATATTATTGTCCCTTTTGTGGAGATCTTTTTATCCCTTCTTTTGAATATCTTGTTGTCCCCTTTTTGTGGAGATATTGTTTTCCCTTCTTTTGAAGATCTTGTTGTCCCTTTTGTGGAGATCTTGTTGTCCCTTCTTTTGAATATCTTGGTGTCCCTTTTTGTGGAGATATTGGTGTCCCTTTTTTTCGAAGATCTTGTTGTCCCTTTTTGTGGAGATCTTGTTATCCCTTCTTTTGAAGATCTTGTTGTCCCTTTTGTGGAGATATTGTTGTCCCCTTTTTGTGGAGATCTTGTTGTCCCTTCTTTTGAAGATCTTGTTGTCCATTTTGTGGAGATGTTGTTGTCCCTTTTGTGGAGATATTGTTGTCCCTTTTGTAAAGATCTTGTTGTCCCTTTTTTGGAGATCTTATTGTCCCCTTTTGTGGAGATCTTGTTTTCCCTTCTTTTGAATATATTGCTATCCCTTTTTGTGGAGATCTTGATGTCCCTTTTTTTTTTAAGATCTTGTTGTCCCTTTTTGTGGAGATCTTGTTGTCCCTTCTTTTGAAGATCTTGTTGTCCCTTTTGTGGAGATCTTGTTGTCCCCTTTTTGTGGAGATCTTGTTGTCCTTTCTTTTGAAGATATTGTTGTCCCTTTTGTGGAGATCTTGTTGTCCCTTTTTGTGAAGATCTTGTTGTCCCTTTTGTAGATATCTTGTTGTCCCCTTTTGTGGAGATCTTGTTGTCCCTTCTTTTGAAGATCTTGTTGTCCCTTTTTGTGGAGATCTCGTTGTCCCTTTTTGTTTTACGATCTTGATGTCCCTTTTTGTGGAGATCTTGATGTCCCTTATTTTGAAGATCTTGTTGTCCCTTTTTGTGAATATCTTGTTGTCCATTTTGTGGAGATATTGATGTCCCTTTTTCTGGAGATCTTGCATGAGGGAATGAATATCCTTCACAATGGCGGTGGAAAAAGGTATAGTAGTTTAAATTCCTATCTAAGTCACAATTTTTTATGTGGAATTTACTAAATAATAAATTACTCACCTAGGATGCCCCCGGGTGTAGAACAATCGGTGATGGAATGTATCATTAAGGAACATTTTTATGTGAAGTCACTAGTTCAAAACCCTCAACTAGCCTTTTGTGTCATGTAAGGGGCCAAGTATGCATGCCTGGGGTTATAGTGTTAGTAGTCAGATAACATGACCACGTGTCACATGAGTACGTGCTCGACTAGTTTCTTATTTCCCCTGTAAAAAAAAAGTACTCCCTTGGGATTTCCTCAAGAAAAGGAACAAATTTGGTCTTGGATGGTGTGGCTTATGCAAGGAAAGTGAGGAAACAAATTACCATTTAATTATGTATTGATCCTTTGCTAAATATGTTTGGCTAGAAGTTGAGGGTATCACGGGTTTGGGAAATTTTTGGTCAGAGGATTCCATTAAGGAGGGACTCAAGAATTGGTGCGGAAATGCTGTCACAAATAACTCAATAGCTCTCCCTTTAATTATAACTTGGGGAATATGGCTGGATAGGAATGAAAACATTTCTTAGGATATGGATACTCTTCGTTTTCAATATGCCATTCAAGGTTTAAATATCATCATCTCTTTAAATCAAAGCAAGGAAATTGAGATCCCAAGATAAATAGTGGAAAAACATATTAGAAAGAGTATGCCTTGAGATGTTTTTGATGGAGGGGGAGGAACATGAGGGGTAATTCAACTATCAAAATATCATTGTATAAATTTTAAATTTGGAATGGGAAATGGTTCCAACAACTTCTGAGAACTCATCTCTTTAAAACTTGTATTCACTTTGGCTTTGGAACATGGAGTAGCTCACTTGCAGGTCTCTGAAGGCTCTCTACTAGTAATAAAATGGATGAGGAAGAATTTATTTTAAGGAATTTTACTTTACAACCACTATTTAATGAGGTATGGGGTCTTTAGACATGTTTTCCTTCTATCTCTTACGAGAATATTTTCAAGGAGAGGAACATGTTGGCTAATGGGACTTGGAATTTGGGAGAGGTGTTCGGTTAGTTGTGGAGGATGAGGAAGGACTTCAAACATAATTTTATCATGTTTCTTTTCTATAGGATCATCTAGTGTTCTTATATTTAAAAACTCAACATATTGGTTTTTTTGTTGCATAAAGTGGACATTAAATTTAAAGTGAGGGTCAAGAAATATCTTCTCACCCACTCTCCACTACACACAACAATAGCCTATAAAAATGAAATATGAAAACAATAATCTACCAACTGTGGTGCTTGACATTTATATTTGGGTTTTCTTTGCGAATATGTGTTTGTATGATGGTCACTGTCGAGTATCTAGAAATGTAGAGGGAAACTAAGCCTAAGCTAGTTGAATGGTTCAATTCATTGGTAGATATCTACAATATAGCCTACTATAATGTTCATAACACATGGTTTAACATTTAACATACTATATAACCTAAGTGACAATTCAAAGCAAAATCTAAATTGCTCATATATCATGCATTTTTGTTATAGGATCCATAATAAATAAATTTAGTTGAAAATATCAGTTAGAGAATCAAATTTTATAGGAACCTCGTGAGGGGATTTTTTTGTACATATAGATACACTAGCATTTTTATTCCCTAAAATTACATTTCAACATTTTTAGGGATTTTCATATGAAAATATTTGAAATTCAACAACTCACCATTGTACTGTGTCTCCTTGCTCTCAATCTCTCTCTCTTGGTGCCCTCTTTGAGTTGTGTCTCCTTCCTAACCCTGCCCTCAAGCTCTCTCTTCTGGCCAGCACCCTCTGCGAGCTCTCTCTCTCCTTTGTAACCTTGCTCATGAGACCTCTCTCCCAATTCCCTTCCTTATCTATCTCATTCCTTCTCATGTCTCCTCATAGCGTGTGTACCCTAGTTTCCTCACAGCATGTGTTCCCTCTTTGTCTCCTCCCAGCATGCATGCTCTCTTTGTCTCCTTGCAGCATGCATGTCCTTGTCTCCTCTTAGCATGTGTGCCCTAGTCTCCTCACATCATGTGTGTTCTCTTTGTCTCCTCGCAGTATGCGTTCTCTCTTTATCTCCTCATGGTGTGCATGCCCTAGTCTTCTGGCAGTGTGCATACCCTAGTTGTCTACTTGCGCTTAATCGACTCTTAATGGACTGGTTTGATCGACTCTCACTCGCATCTTAGAAATGGAGAAATGTATATTAACATGATATGGAAACCATGTATATTCGTGATTATCTTCTCCTTTTCATTATTTTCATGCAATAAAGCATCCCTCCTAATTTTGAATCTATCACCTATAAAGAGGTGGAAGACCATGTCACACTTAATGGGGTATGAAATTTTTGTGACCCAAAAACCATTATGCAATTCCTTATTCAAACATTCCTCTTAGAATTGTGCTAGTCCAAAAGGGGAAAATGATACACTTTGGGTAATTGCATCCTAGTGGAGACAATCAAAATGCCCAAATTTCATCGATCTAGGAAGGCCCCATTGACAACCCAAAGAATAGTAATTATCCATTCTAGCTATAAATATAAATATGCATGTATTTAAACTTATTTTATCATAGAGAAATCTGTTACAGTTCAATATGGAAGATATGTATAATGTAACATAACGTTGAATTCAATGTACATTGATCAAATATAATAGTTAAAAAACAAAAAAAAACGTGTGAAGTTGGGCTTGATTCACACTATAACTAGCCTAGATGCATATTAACCTAGAATCTATCAATCATTGAGAGGGATCAAATAATTTGAGATGAAAACCTCTTTTAGAGTGAAAAAACCTGGGTAAATTTTTGTATGTCATGAGATTTTATCCCTCTTGACACTTGATAAATCCTAGGATATAAAGATAAATATTCTAGGTTGGTTAACAATAACAACACTATTGTGATAGATAATAATTAAATTAGTTATCGCCTAATATTGTGTTCTTTGGAGATTTATCCAAACCAACAACGATGACAGTATTGAAATAATCTATCCTAGATAACAAAAGAAGACACTATTCCAATGCTTGATCCTTTATAACAACAAAGACATTGTTGCAATGATAAATTCTAGCAAACATTGACACTATTGCAATAGTTTATCCTAGAGAAAAAAATGATAAACTAAATTTACTTTGCTTCGGTGGACAAGGTCCTGGTCCCAAGTCTTACTCAAGCAAGGTCTAGGTCCCAAAATTTGTTTATATAGGTAATTATTAATGTGAAACATGCATATTATATTATGAGTAACCACCATTGGATCTTTGTCCAACATATATAAATGTCATAAACATCGACAATTTCAAAATCCATAGAAGGTCTCTATTCCTTTGTGGAGTAAGGATCATCCTCATAGAAATATCATGGAAAAACGAATGCCACTAATGTCCTCCTTCTTCATTGATGAATTGTCATGAGCACTACAAACAATTATGTGCATGTAATATATTCATGTTCATCATATTATAAGTTTATATGTGTTGCATTCACATGGAAAATCCAAGACCTAAAATGTAGATGGAATCTTGATTTAAAAGTAGGACAATGAATAATTATATAACATTACTCTTGAATGAATGGTTTATTCATTAAGAATTAGAATAGAGGTTCTTGATTGTTTTTATTAGGCTTAGATGATTTATTCCTAAAAAAATCTAAAGACAAAATACTCACTTATACACCACAAGCAATGGTTGTGTTAAGGAATGGTTTGGTAACAATTTTCATTCAAACAATGAAAATCCTTATTATCAATGACATAGGATTTTAAGTGGTCAACAGTCATCGCTATAGCGATGAACTTTCGTGGAAATAGTGACGATAATTGCGACCAATATAAAAAAATGAAAAAAATGCTTAACTTACTACATATTTTTCGACGAATGTAAGAAACGTGGAACATTTTCGTGGAAAAATCTGCCCATATGTAGTAGTGATGTGATAGTATATATATCATCATGCTCAAATGATCTCCATCACAGCCTAGGAAAATAACATAACAAAGTGAGTTCCCAACCGAGGGTTTTCGTCTTGATCCTGATGCGGTATGAATATAGCCATGTGAATAGATTATTTTATGTCAAACATGGTACAAACCACTTGATTACCAGTCATTGATGTAAACCATTAAAAAGTGAGGGAAATCACCAATGATGCCAATGAATCCCAAGGTACCCTAGTACATTCCAACGAATGTTAATAAATGAGTTGAGGTTGAACATTCATGGAATCGATCGATCAGGGGTCATTGATGTAAAATCATCATCAAAACTAAGGAGGCCTTCCATTGAGGCATGCAAGTCCCAACATACTAACTGGTTTCTAAGTCTATTTCATGGATGATGCATTGAAGTCGACAGAAAAATAGTTGTTAGAGGGCCTTGATGTATCCCCCAAAATTGACACAAAACTAACATAGGAAAGTGATGTAAGATGGTGGATCGAATGAGTATGGATTGACAAAGAAAATGGAAACCATTAATAATGCAAATGGATGGTTTGAATTGAAACTTCCCTTGAAAATGATGAGGCACCAAAACTGACTTCGCAACATTGAGTCGACAAGTACTAAGAACATAATGTGACATTAATAAGAGCTCTCTTTGACTGGATGAAAAAGTATGATGACATGTGGAATTGTTATGACTCAGAGATAAGCAAATTACCCAACTATAAGACAAGATGCAAAGATGTGTCATGTTCATGGGAGACAATAGCTTCCATAAAGGATTCCAAAAAAATTGACCCACTTCCTTCAAGTTTTTCCCCCATATAGATAGGTGAGTACCTCTTTCTTTTTCAACAAGATTGAGGAAGGTAAGAGATGCTCAGTACAACTCAACCGTTGGATGATTCCTTCACCATATTCTTAACGAACCTGAGGAATGAGGGTTTTAGTCCTGTATAGGTCCTTAGATGCATAGTTTTACAAGCCCAAAGAATGTAAACTCGGTGGTTTTTCATGTTTAGAGAGCCTGAAAAGAACTTAAAGGAGACTCCATGGATGATTTTTTCGTAAATTTAGTCTCCCAAGTCCAAAAAAAGTGTAAAACAATGCATGGGAGAACTCTTCTAATCATGCTTGATTAGAGTATTCATTTTTCATAATTAGTCTTGCGAGGCCAAAAAAGAGACAAAATACCACTAGAAAGACGTCATTTCAAACCTTTTAATGAGTGTGAAAGGAATCAATATCACTCGATAATATTTTCATGTTTAGGGATTATGAAAAGAGATTAAAGGAAACTCTAGAGAGTTCATTTTTCGTATATATTTTATGAGTATGAAAAAGAGATAAAAGTATACTTAGTAACCTATTCTTGTGTATTAACAAGAATGAGAAAGAATAAAGACTAAGATTGTTATAGAAGAACTACTATGTTATTATGGGAATGACCCTCGAACGAGGATCACTCCTAGAATCATGTATCTCTAGAGGTAGTTTCCCCCCCATCTTGCATGATAGAATCTAGTGGTTTCTCTCCAACATGATGTCCATAGGATGGATACCTTCCCCCCAAACTTCATTTCCTTCGGTGATTTTTCTGATTTCCTCATTTAGGTGTCTGGTTACTATCGGGAACATTTTCACTAGGCAAAGGAAAATAACATTCAAGTATTTGATCCAGAGTGAGACTTGATTCTAATGGAGGAGGGTATATTTCATTTTTTAATAAGATTGACAGAGACAATGAACTCTTTGAGAACAAGCACTACGAAAAGATCAGGTAATTCTAAGGATCATCGCACCTTATTTGAAATCATGTTTAATGTGGAAACCTATGCCATGGGAGGAGAAGGAAAAGGAAAAACCCCCATGAGAGAGGAATCCTTAAGAATGCCTACACCTACACTCTCAAAACCATAATGTCCTAGAAAATGGACATTATTCATTGAAAAATTGTGGATATTTGGAGTTGTCTACTAAAGTTGGTCAACAATGATAATTTGTCCTTTATGGGGAAATTGCAAGATATGAAACACCAAAGATGCGACGACAATCATCACATAGAACCAACTGTGACCAAGTAATAAATTGTAATCCAGGGGTGCATCAACCACTTTGATATTGACCAAAACGGTCTTACCCTTTAATGTCACATTGAAATATTGCAAGAGTCTGTGAGGTTGGAAACCACGTCCATTGAACACTTTCAAGGTGGTAGGAGATTGGGTTAGTGTAGGAGAACCAAGGGCTATCCAACAAGGAAAATATATGACATAGGTAGAGGCTCCCTCATCAAAAACAGTGCGATGGATTTTTTTCCACTAACAAAAACTTGAATTTGGAATGTTAAGTGGTGGTAGAGCCTCTCCTTAAAATAATATAGATTAAACGTAATCAATTTCAAATCCTCTGGATCCATGGATCCAATGGCTGACAAAAGGGTTCTATGTTGACTTGGATGATGTTGTAGAACTTCGAGGGTTGACATTGCACAAGGTTCTTGCACCAAATCTTCAATGATGTTGTAGTTTTGGGCAACACGGGAATTAGGATTAAACGTCACTTTTTGAATTACGGTCTTGGGTGGGCACAATTCCATGTCAGAAATCGACTTCTCAATCTGAAGAGGATTGGAATATAGAGTAGGTGTGGAATTGGAGGGTTGATAGACAATGTTTCATTTAGGATGATCACTTGTATGAGTGTCATAGGAATTTTCATGAGTCATGACATTAACCATCTTAAACATGTACGCCTAAGAGGCACTTGTGGAATCATCCCCATGGTGGGAATGACCTGGGTTTCCCACTTGCAGAGAGGCAGGATTTTGCACAACCAGATGTTGTTGTTGAACTGGTTGGTAGGTACTCTTCAAATATTTAGTGATAGACTCACAACGAGGGAAGTATTTTGTGTACTAGTCTTCCTCATAAATCATATAAGGAGATTTAGGATTCTTTGTCTGTTGAGCATCAACAGTCTTATTATTATCCTGCTCATTAGAAGGTTTCTTGGATTTACCCTTGTTCTTACGCTTACCTCCTAGTTGCTGAGATGAAGTGGATTGAACCGCATTCACCATGGAGGTTTGAGAAGGAGCAGAAGTAATATTGTTGTTTGGAGAGAAATAAGGTTCTGGAGCAGGTCCGGATGGATCGTTCAATAGACGAGGAGCGTTAGGAATAATATCATAAAGTGTGTTGAACTAGGAGTAAACCAAGTCCAAATACTATGCATGACTGATAGCTTGATCCTCAGTAACAATATTTCCCATAGAAATATCGTGGGTGATGGGAGGAAAGAGAGACTTTGTAAACCAATCTACGAGGAGTGGGTCTGGAATGGAATATTTAATCAACCGTCTCTGCCATCTCCACTCATTAATATGATTAGATATGTTGGTGGAAGAGGATTTTCAGAGTGATTTCAAACAATATGTACCGGTATTGTATCATATAGGAAACTGAAAATGCATCAGGAAAGCCATGGAAAGAGAATTAAGTTCGCAAAGGAGTTATGAGATAGTTCAATGTACCATTTCACTTTCACAACTGTAAGTGTTCTCTAAAAAATTCTAAGACGAATGGAACCATCCATCAAAGAGTTGGAAGAACACTAGAAATGGAAATTCATAACATGATTGTTAGGATATTCCCTAGGTTTTTCGTCGAATTTTGGAATGTTGAATGGTAATTTGGTAGGGATGGCAGGCTAGAACAGGGCATGTAGGATGGGATCATTTTTCAAACACAGTAGATCTGGAATATCTAAAGTATCCAAGAACGGTAGTTGTCAGTTAGGCTGTTGATACTGGTGATAACCATATTTCATGGAAACACTAGTAGGACCATATCTAGGTTGCGATGGGATGGAAAAGATATATGGTCCTCCCATGTAAGGTGGTTTTTCGGGTTGTCCACCCATGTAAGGTGATTGTCCTATTTTCCCACCCATGTACTGTGATGGAGTGTATGGACCTCCTACATATTGAAATTGACATGATGGTCCCTGAACTGATGTAATTTGGTTGGCTTGATTTACCTCCCATGTATTGTGATTGAAGGGACTATTACATCATAATCATGGGGTTGATGGATTGATAGGGCATAATTCCTTGTAGAGGAATGCCCGTCGAATTGGGTTGAGCCCACAAAGAATTCACAAATCCTGGATATGGATGTTCATGATATAGGCCAATGGTCATAGGGATAGAAGGAATTGTAGGAGTGGCTTTCCCCCAGGCTTGTTGATGTTGCAACCATGTAGGTTTCCCCCCAATAAAACATTTCCCTACAACTTAAGGTTGGCCTCCCATTGAATATTGACCTCCCATGTAGGGTGTACTAATATGTGATGTATGAAATGGAGGCTGAGTAGCTTGTGAAACCATGGTTTTGTGAACGAATTGATTGTCGGCCATTTGACCGATAGAACTACCAAGTAAGTTACTTGGTGTGTGCATGTGTGGAAATAGTGAAGCGGAGATATGACTTGACTCATGTACAAAGGGAGATGAATGTGAAAGTGGGTTGAGTTGGGGTTACCTGGGTCAATGATATTTTTGGTAAAGTAGAAGGACCAATAGTATCAACTATGAGAGTTGTGGAAAAAGATGAATTCCCAAGTTCTTCAGGAAGACCAAAAATCGATAGGTTCATACCAAAAGATGGTGTAGTTCTTGAACCGGGTGGTAAATAATAAGAAGAATAAGCATCAAAATATCTCATAGATGGTGGATCAATGAGTGGTAGGTTGAGTGGATCATTAAAAAGAGGATTAGTGTAAGATGAAAGTCGTTCTAAGAAGGTTGGGACCGATTCTTCAACATGTTTTCCACTTCCAAGAGAGATGCTCCCAATTTCATAAGTGTGATCTATGATCATTTCTTCATAAGAAATATTGTCTTGAGGTTCCTGAAAGTTAGGTTCCATACCTTGTATACTGTGAAATATTTAATCCTAAGGCCGACTATGAAATTAAAAGAAACACACCGCTATGAAAACTAAAATAAAATCAACCAAGTAATAGTAGGCTCAAGGATCTTCCGAAGATAGGATATCAAGCCACCGACAAATAAATGAGAAGCAATTACCCCGAACTCCATGTAAAATCCCTTATTCGTGCAAGAAACCCTCACTTTTGTGGGATCACCCTCCAAGGGTACTAAGAGTGTGACACAACGTCTGCCCCAAGTACCATGGGACTCCTCCCACAGTCACCTTTGTAGGTACCTAGGAAAGGCCACTAAGGATACCAACTTGTAGTCATCTTCCAGGTAGGTACAATCGACAGTCAGGACCGAACGTATGGGAAGGATATCAAAGTCCGAAGCTTTTCAAGAGAACTAAAGAAAAGTGGACCCGTAAGACTCTAGAGGGCCCCGAATGGATTTTGATTTCATGAAGAACTGAGACCAAATGAAACCAGTGGTTTCTAAAAAAAAAACCCCAATATATGATATGTTTGTTATGATTGGTTAATATTTGAAGGGGTAATATCTGCTTCTCTCCCACATGCGAACTCATGTTTATCCCCTATGTGAGAGGAGGTTCCCAACTATGCTTATAAAAAAGTTGAATTTATATGCTTTGTACTGCTCTACAATATGTTTAGTAGTATTGAACAAATTACTCACTTTACCTAGTCCAAAGACCCTAATTCTGTGCTACTGTTGGTGTGCTAAAACCAAAAAATGTTATAGTTGATTTTATTAGCTCGTGGTTTATTTTAATGGATTTTAACTCAAATGGTTCACAGAGATGAAAATGATGATGTGAGAGTGACTTGATTCCAATAGAATGAAAAATAATGATATGTAGTTTGTTCATTCAATGAATTCTATGTATGGGAAGGGGAAGAGTTATATTCTTCTTAACACAAGCAAGCACTCAAAACAATGCAACTTTCAATTTCTGTGATGCCAAACTACCAAGCAAATGTTTCCAAAAACCGAAATGCACATGAAAAACTAGTTCTTTTTCCAAACATAAACCAAAACAAATTTCCTAATGAATGCAAAATTTCTTTGTTTGATTATGTATGCAAGGAGATATGAAATTTTTTTTCTTCTTAACTTTCATATGAAAGAGATCTATGTTTGATACAAAGAACAACGAGGAAAAATCAATAAAACAAGGTGCACTCAAGAATGATGAGGACTGAAAGAAAACAAGTAGGAGATAACCTTTTAAATCAAGACCTCAAAGTTGAAAAACAGAAAGAATACAAGCACTCGTGAAAATCCTAAAAACAATGAGCAACAAGAAACATAAATCAAGTTGGGTTGTGGTAAGCACAAGCGTCCTAATCATCCAGAAAAGAGAGATGTTCCAATGAAGACAAAGAGGCTTAGTACCAAGAAATCTTTGAAAACCCTAGTTTATGAAAATTCCTAAACATCCAAGCAATATGAAATCTTTGCGAGATGAAGATCGAACAAACTCAAAGGAAGAAAGAACCAAGGGATCTTGTTAACCCAAGGGGACCACAACTAGGAAACAAATTGAAAACTCAAAGAAGAAACATAAATGAGTGATAATTGTCAGATTCTCAATCCAATCAAAGTCAAATATAGTCAAGGAGGCTTTGGGAAAAAACCCCTCAAGAACAAACTGAGAAAGAGCAAGCAAAAGGAGGGAAAAAGGACAAAATAGGGGGAATGGTTCCCATGTTCTCAAGAAGACAGGGCATCGGTTAGGGGAATCATTCTCTTTACGAGTGTTAGCATTGAGAGTCACCCTCAGACTGCTAGAGGATAATCCTAGTACGCATCAAATAGATTTGTAATGGTAAATGTAACAACAAGTGTGTTTTTGAAAGGTGAGAGGGAGCTAATAACAATTGTTAATGAATGAATGATGCCTACATCAGACCATGTTCCCACAGAGAAAGTCTAATCCAAATATGAATAGCAAAAAGATAAAATTTCAAATAATAATGAGGAAGAAACATAAAGATAATAGTGTAGGTGTACATCTGGTCAAACTGACTAATCCCTGAAGAAAATTCCAGAAATAAATATCCTCCTACTTCAGGAATTAAAATAAGTTTATGATGATGCTTTCACACAGTCAAATCATTTCCTGCATAAAACAAATAGCATGAATCCTTCACACATAACCAAAAACTAGAACAAAAAGGAAATAACTCTCACATAACCAAAAAACTAGAAGAAAAGGAAATAACTCTGTTCCATTTTAGTATTAGCAACATCAATTGAAATACATGTTCTTCAGTGAGGTATACAAAACACTTCCATTTCATTACCGGGCCTCCCTTAGATCTTTATAACCCTACTCTACTATTGTACCGAAATATATATATCCATATAGGTCCTTTTCCATCTCACCACTCTAACTCCAACCCCTTTCCCAAAATAGAAACAATTACAATAGAGAATGACACGCTTTAACCGATTCTCGCTTTGCCAAGGAGGCAAAATTCTGAAAATTAGGCTTCAAAATACCACTTGTAATTCTCAAACTATAACATCTGTGTAAAATATGAGAATGGTTTTTGTATATAAGATTTTTCCAAAGAAAAAAATATCTTTGTTTCTTTAAATTCATCTCCATCTGGCTAGAATACGTGTCACAAAAACATGTCTCAAACAGGAAATCATAAAAACTGAAAAAATAGGGCTCAAATATTCCTTTGAATCTCCCAATCCATGACACTTGTGTGAAAACTGAAAGAGGTTAATGGTCTTGTGTCCATTATTGACAATAATCTCCTTTGGATTTTGAAAATTCATCCTAGTTCACCTAGAAATACTCTTGGAATTCAAATGGTAAAAAATACCAGTTCAACAGTCTTAGAACAGAGTTTTTGCAGTGCATTCCATAGTGCATTTTCAAAAAATAATAGCGTGCACTTGGAGGAAATTTTGATATAGATTTTATGCATATTTTTTATAATATGAAGGTTCGATAAGGTATCCCTGGATTTACTCTAAGCAACAGAACCTTGAAACTTTCATAATACCACATGTAATACACTCAAAACTTCATTTCCCCAAGGTTACTCCAGAAGCGTAGCATGGGTTCAAAAACAATGGCAGAAACATGAAATTCTAGGTGTTTTCTAAGTTTTCCTCCAAAATTATGAATTGTCATTGAAAACCAAAGGCATATCTGGGATGTACACATCAAAATTAATCCATCCATGCAAGGTTGACCTCCATTGGATCCTCTTTGAAAAAGAAAAGCGTGAGCTCGTTGTGTTTATGTGCATCATGAAATTGCAAAAATACCAAAATTTGACCAAAATTCTCAAAAATTTCTGCAAACATAGGTCTCAAAGGTAGATAAATACCTCTCTAACCATAACACTTTTTTCAAAACTGAGAGATGTTTTTTTTATTTGGTATGTGATGAAAAAAACTCCTCCAATTTTCAAAAATACTTTCTCATTTGTTCATAATCCAAGTTTGATTTTAGTCACTCAAAAATTGTAGAAGAGCAACGTACTCTCTGCAGAAATGCAACGTGGTATTTGAGAGGGTGTTTGGAGGCCTTTCCAGATGATTTTTGTGCTACAAGTGGTATGGTTGTAAAGATTATGATGTTTGCAACACAATGGAGTCATCAAGAACGGAAAACACTTTCTCAAAACCCTTGAAAAACTGACTTGAAGTCAAGTTGTCCAAAAGTGCAGGAACCCTCCTATATCAATTGTATTTTGGGAATTTATCTCAAATCATAACACCTGTGCATAAACTGAAGGAGGTTTTTGCTCCTTGGTCTATTATTGACAAAAAAGTTTTTGAAACTTTTGACAAATTCTGATGCAAGGTTTTGAGATTTTAATGGTAGAGAAGCTTGATGAAAATGGAGAAAGGTTTAGAGGTTTACTGCAACTAAAAATCTTATCTCAGGAAACACAAGGATTTAAAGCTAGCGCAATTGACAAAAAAATTGGCAAGGGACACAAATTTTGGATATTTCAACATTTGTTCTAACATTATGACTCAAAGAACAAAACTAAGGTGAATTGTTTTGACCCATACAATCTTATGTGTTAACATCTAGATCCATAGGGGATGGCATGCTCCCTATGAGCTACCAAGAACATAGAGTTCCAGTTTCCTTATCCATTGGGCTATGGATTCCTCTGTGCAACTAACCTATGAAAGACTTCCAAAATATGCCACTTATTTAAGAAAATTGACTGATAAACCTATTTCAAACTGAAGGAAAGAAAATGATCGAGAAGCGAACTTATTTCATACACCACTCTACCTCTAACCATATTTAACATCCCCGACCATCCATGCTGGGCCACGCTACACCATATAACTCTTCCATTCTCTCTATGGAACATATTGTAACATACCCAATATCCCACTGAGCTATGCAACATAAATTTTTCGAACTGCATGCAATTAAAATATATACACATAGAACTCTTGCGGAAACATATATATATATATATATATATATATAACCTAAATAGACAAATACATATGTAAATGCATGGATTCACACTGAAATAATAGTAAACACATACATGCAACATATACAGGAAATACCCATAAAAATAAGCACATAAATGACAATGCAACATGTAAATTTATCACACAATTGGCACTTATCTTGGTAAAAATGTCACCAACTGCATGAAGACCTTCCACAAACCTCCCAGCCTTAGACCACACTTTTCATAACTCTCAACAGTGATTCACCCCCGATATGGGACTAAACTCCACCTGGGTAAAGGGATTCCTAACCAGGCTAAAGGCTCATAGACAACAGGAAAGACTCTGTCTCAGGTGTCAACTCAAACTAACAACCTAGAATCCCTCATTCCCCACATCCCTGTCCCACCCAGGAAGTGTGTCCCTTCTCTACTCAATAGTCCTTCGACTACCCCACTTCCTTTCCGGGCTTCAGCAACAAAATGGAAAGGAAGTCTCAGAGCATTGTTGCTGCATTTTAGCACCTTCAGGAAATCAATTCCTAGCAATTCTCTCACCCAGAGAATTTCTCACGGGCCTGACAACCCGCCTCTTAAATATCCCATGGGCCTGACAACCCACCTCTTCAGTCCAGCTTCCAAGCTAACTAGATACACCAACACAAAATGGCTATAGATACAAGCTCAGGTACATTCATGAAGATACAAAAGATAGTT
>SNQJ01S0008949.1:49148-69187 GCA_010110895.2 Picea sitchensis | reverse complement strand
ATGTAAACAACCAAATACATCTGTAAATTCATGGATTCACACTGAAATAATAGTAAACATATACATGCAACATATACACAAAATACCCATAAAAATAAGAACATAAATGACAATACAACATGTAAATTTATCACACAATTGGTACTTATCTTGGTAAAAATGTCACCAACTGCGTGTAGACCTTCCACAAACCTCCCAAACGTATACCACATTATTCATCACTCTCAACAGTGAGTCACCCCCGATATGGGACTAAACTCCAACCAGGTAGAGGGATTCCTAACCACGTTAAAGGATCATAGACAACAGGAAAGACTATGTCTCAGGTGCCAACTCAAACTAACAACCTACAATCCCTCATTCCCCACATGCCTATCCCACCTAGGAAGTCTTCCCCTTCTTTGCTCAACAGTCCTTCGGCTACCCCACTTCCTTTTCAGGCTTCAGCAACAGGCCGGATAGGAAGTCTCAGAGAATTGTAGATGCAGTTTAGCACCTTTAGGAAATCAATTCCCAACAATTCTCTCACCCAGAGAATTTCTCACGGGCCTGACAACCCACCTCTTCAATATCCCATGGGCCTGACAACCTAATTCTTCATTCCATCTCCCAAGCTAACTAGATACACCAACACAAAATGGCTATGAATACAAGTTCAGGTACAACCATGAAGATACGAAAGATAGATCAATGGGTTTGTGCAACTTCTAGGCTCTCCAACCTAATCAAAACATAAGCATCCTAGTTTATAATAACTAACTCACTAGCTTATAATACGCAAGATATACACAAAAGGCTACCTGGCCTCAAAATTGCGCGCACTTAAGTTGTTGTGCGTGGTATCCAAGAATGTGCACACTTCATCATTTTACTGCGCAATACATGTGTGCACTATGGCATGAAATGTTCATACAAAAAATGATATCACATAGCTCACCAACTTAAGTAAATTTTCATTTACATTACAATTGGGTTTGGCCTAGGGATATTATACCAGATCTCCAATTTGATCAAGTAAAGGCAGACTTCCAAAAAAAACATTCTAGTCATTTTAAGATTGAAATGATCTTGTCTCTACCACTGATTAATGAATAATAACAAGAACATAAAAACAATGATATAGACTCTTTCATAAATTGATACTCACCCACGAATGTTGGTGAAATGATAAAATCTAAAAATTTTAGAGAATTTGAAAAGTATGACTCCAACAAGGTTGTTATTGGATCCTCAAAACCATGGTCACGAACCCATTGATTGAGAAAGGATGATTTCCATTTCATAAATTCCTCTTTGCTAAGAAAGATATGACCTCCATGTGATTTCATGAGTATCTCTTGGTCATCAAGAATGGTAGTTTCCTCTTCATAAACATGATCATATATTAATTGGATAGCAGGACTTAAAGCATTCTGAATATGATCAACTAAAAACATATAGTTATCTATGCAATCATCCACCACTGCATGCTCAAAATGATTTTGAAAACGAACATAAGCATGATGTACATCCTAATTAGTAGAAAAATATGAAAACTTTGAAGAAATTGTCAAATGTTGTCCCAAATCTGATTCATACTTACATTCTTGCTGCTCCAAATCTGAAATATACTCACAGTCCTGTTGTTCATGTGCATGCAGATTTTCAAAGTATGTTTGATCTTGAATCTTCTTGCATGCCCGGATATTCTCCTTGACTTCCTCTGCATCTTGAAAAAACCTTCTTAAAGATGAATATTTTCTTTCTCTCAGGAGAAGGAAAATCTATGAATGTTGGGTCATTAAATAGTACACCATGGCAACAACCTCAGAAGGTTGAATCTCCAATGGCATGTTATGATAAACTCTGTAAAACCTTATGTTGAAGACAACCATAGCTTCTTCTTCCCCTCTCCTCAAAGCATTAAAATCAGTGAGGTATTGATCCATGGACTTGTTCTCACCCCAATACTTTAAAAAGATGTTGCATAGCTCGATCCACGAACTAATAGAATCATCTACCAAACCCTTAAACCACACAACAACATCTCCAAACAAGGATTTGGAGAAAAATATCATGGTAACATCTTCATGTATTATCTCAAACTTATCAACAGAGTTCTCAAAGGATCCCAAATGCCTCTCAGCTGTAACATGATCCTCTCCAGAAAACCGGGGAAGATACTTGAAGAATTCAAGAGGATAAGGATGAATATGAGATGGAAGCCTTAAGGGTTTAAATATCTTATCTTTGATTCTAGTTTGGACAACAGTGGGATGAAAGTGAGGTTCAATGTATTGATTGCAAATTCTAGTAGTGGTGGTAGATGATGGTACTATCATCAGAGGAGGTGGTGAATCAGTTGTATCATTCACATGGTTACAAGGTTGATCATGTTCAGGAAGGATTTGAATATAAAAATTGTCCTCATATGTTTCATATGAAGGACTAGGGTTAACATCAACTATGTAAGAAGAATGTAGATCTTATTCTTTCAAAGAGGGATATATAGTAGTGGGTTTATGGTCATCAAAATAAACAAATAAAATGATGATTCTCCTGACATATGAAGGAAAGGACAAGAAGGAACTGATAAAAAAGAATATGAGTTCTTGAAGGAAACTAACATATTGATACCTGGACTTCCTGTGTCTTCCTCTCATTTTTTGTTTGAGCTCGTTCCTCGATGGAGTTTTGTAACTTATTTGAATCACCAACAAGTTCTTCAATTGTGTGGAGTCACCATGGTGAAAAAATGCAATATTTTCTATCACCAATCCTTTCTCACCATCAAGAATTGGTGGTAATCTGTATCATACAACCTAGGGAAGATATTCAACTTCATCCCCAGAAATGGTGCCAAAATTTTTAGCATTTAGAGTCACCCTCAGACTACTATAGGATAAGCCCAGTACTGATCAAATATATTTGTAATGGTAAATGTAACAACAAGTGTGTTTTTGAAAGGTGAGAGGGATCTAATAACCATTGTTCATAAATGAACAATGATGCCTACATCAGACCATGTTCCCACAGAGAAAGTCTAATCCAAATCTGAACAACAACAAGATAAAATTGCAAAGAATAATGAGGAATAAGCATAAAGAGAATAGTGCAGGTGTACATCTGGTCCAACTGACTAATCCTGGAAGAAAATTCCAGAAATAAAGATCCTCCTACTTCAAGAATTAAAAGAAGTTTATGTTGATTCTTTCACATAGTCAAATCCTTTGTTGCATAAAAAATATAGCATGAATCCTTCACTCATAACCAAAAACTAGAAGAAAAAGGAAATAACTTTGTTCTAGATTAGTATTAGCAACATCAATTGAAATACATACTCTCCAGTGAGGTATACAGAGTTGCAAAAACAAAACAATTCCTTTTCTATTACTCTACCTCCTCCTTTATATCTTTCTAACCTTACTCTACTCTTGTACCATGAAATATATAGCACCATAGGTCCTTTCCATCTCACCAATTCCAAATCCAACGCCTTTCCCAAACTAGAAACAGTTACAAACAGAGAATGACATGTTTTAACTGATTTCCTTTTTTTCAGGAGGCAAAATTATGAAAACTAGGCTTCAAAATTCCACTTGTAATTCTCAAAATATAACAAATGTGTAAAATATGAGAACGGTTTTTGTAGATAATCTCATTATAAAGAAAAAAATCTCTTTTTTTATTTAAATTCATCTCCATATGGCCGTAATATGTGTCACAAAAACATGTCTCAAATAGAAAATCATGAGAACTGAAAACATAGGGCTCAAAGATTCTTTCGAATCTCCCAATCTGTGACACCTGTGTGAAAAATGAAAGATTTTAATGTTCTTGGGTCCAGGATTGAAAATAACCTCCTTTGGATTTTGAAAATTCATCCCGGTTCACCTGGAAATCCTCCTAGAATTCAACTGGTCAAAAATATCAGTTCAGCAGTCTTAGAATAGAGTTTCTGGAACACATTCTGTAGCGCATTTTTACAGAAGCGTAGTGTGCACTTGGAGGATCTTTTGAGATATATTTTATGCATATTTTTGATGATATGAAGGTTGATTAAGGTATCCCAAGATTTCCTCTAACCATATAAACCTTGAAACTTGAAAAATACCACATGTAAGACACTCACAACTTCATTTCCCCAAGGTTACTCCAGAAGCGTAGCGTGGGCTGAAAAACAATGGCAGAAACATGAAATTCGGGGTGTTTTCTGAGTTTTCCTCCAAAATTAGGAACTTTCATGAAAAACCAAAGCCATATATGGGATGCACACATCAAAGTTCATCAATCCATGCAAGTCTAACCTCCATTGGATCCTTTGATAAAAAGTGTAGCGTGAGCTCGTTGCATTTCTATGCATCATGAAATTGCCAAAATACCAAAATTTGACCAAAATTCTCAAAATTTTATGCAAACATAGGTCTCAAAGATAGATAAATATATCTCTAACCTTAACACATTTTTCAAAATTGAGAGAGGTTTTTGTTATTTGGTATGTGATTAACAACAACCTCCTCCATTTTTCAAAAATACTTTCCCATTTGTTCATAATACAAGTTTGGAGTTAGTCACTCAAAAATTGCAGAAGCCCAACATACTCTCAGCAGAAATGCAACGTGGTATTTGAGAGGGTGTTTGGAGGCATTCCCAAAGGAATTTTGGGCGGAAAGTGGTATGGTTGGAAATATTATGATGTCTTATACACAATGGAGTCATCAAGAACTACACACACTTTCTCAAAACCCCTGAAAAACTGACTTGAAGTCAAGATGTCCAAAAGTGGAGGAACCCTCCTATATCAATTGTATTTTGGGAATTTATCTCAAATCATAACACTTGTGCATAAACTGAAGGAGGTTTTTGTTCCTTGGTCTATTATTGACAAAAACATTTTTTAAACTTTTGACAAATTCTGATGCAAGGTTTTGAGATTTTAATGGTAGAGAAGCTTGATGAAAATGGTGAGAGGTTTAGAGGTTTACTGCAACTAAAAATCTTATGCCAAACGACACAAGGATTTAAAGCTAGCACGATTGACAAAAAAAATTGGCAAGGGACACAAATTTTGGATATTTCAACATTTTTTCTAACATTATGACTCAAAGAAAAAAAATAAGGTGAATTGTTTTGACCCATACAATCTTATGTGTTAACAAGGAGGATCTAGGGGGTATCTAGTCATCTAATGGCGCCCTTTGGTAGGCTTCTGGCGAGCACCAGTGAGGTAAGTGGTTCCCTGGTATGAACTATAGGGGAGTGCCACCCTCCTAAAAAGTTTAGAAACTTGCTCAAAAAGGATAAAAACTTAGAAAATTCAATCAATGCCTCTGTGATCTCTTCAATGAATAAGAGTGAAGGGGAATTATATCATAATAAATTAGTAGACAAGATCTAATGATAGCAAAAGGGTAGACGATCCAAAGAAAGACTAGTCAAATTCAATCCCCAGTGGAGTCTCCAATTTCTGTTACAGAATTTTTCCCCTGTAGATAGGTGAAATATCTCTCAAATTATAGACCCCTATACCAAGACATAAACACTACACGTGGACAATAGCATTCCTTTGAACTAATTTTAACCAATCATAAGGAGAGAGGGTGAAAGGGTGTGATGCACCATGTTTCGAAGTTTGTCCTTGTTTCTTCCAGTCCGAGATTGATCTCTAGACAACCTAGCGCAAATTGATACCTACAATAGGAAGAAAAGATAAACCACTACCTCCTACTCTAGTTGATTATATCAAACAAATTCATCTACGAACATTGAACGAACAATAGATAATCATATGCAAGAATACACAAGCATGAAGGAAATAGGCCAAGTATATTCAAATGAGAACCGAAAAAGAATAATTACAAACCATGGATGATGATGATCCAGGTGGATATACGTGGCCACCCACCTTTTCCAACTGGCTCAAAATAGTTTTCTGGCAATTTTGCTATTTTACTATTTTTAACTGTTTTTAACTTCCGGGGCCATTTTAAGGGCCTAAATGAAGGTTTTTCACAATTGGGATTCTCAATGATAGTTTAAGGCTCTGATTGAGCCCAAAAAATTAATCTCCTCGACAATACCTTTCTAACTAGATATCATGTGCCCCAAATGGAGATCGCATGCAAAAGTTACGACCCTGAGAAGTTGATGTACTAACTTACCCAAACGGGTCCCACATGACTTTTGGCGCTTCATCTCCTAGGGTTAGGTTTTTTGGATGTCTAGGGTTTGTGACATTCTATTTTGTTGTAAAAAATTCCTTCATAGCCTCATTCTAATCATCTTCATGTGAATGAGCACAACTGTCACATCTCTTCTTGGATGTAAGCCGCCACCATTCCAGTAAGTTTGTTTTCCGCTGCATTTTACATTTTTATCTTATTTCCTTATTGAATAGAAAACCAGTTTTACTGTATCTCTGTTATTCTTTGTTATGAATATTTTAATAATCTGTATTCATTTTGTTCTTCTCATAAAATCTGGATTAGTGGTATCATAGTGATCTTCTCCTTGTCTTCTTAATGCATGTCCCCAATGAGGTCAGGGTACAAAGAATTGGGCCTCGGACTTGTTTCTCTTCAGGAAAAAATCTCTCTCATGCCCAAGAAACTTCTCATGGTAGGAGAATATAAAGATGATGGGACAAGAGATCCTTTCAATATTTTTCTTGAGGAATCCCTCACGCAACAAAGGAATGAGATGATGGATAGTTTTGTGCAAATCCTTCGGTGGCTACCAACAGGTGTCGCCCCCTTCAAGGTACAAATAAACTTTGATATTCCTATATTTGAAGTTCAGATAGACGCAGATGTTGTGGACAATTGGTTGAATCTACTAGAAGGGTATTTTTATGTCCATAACTTTTCAAATAGATAAATGACTACTTTTGTGCGCCTCAAATTCATTCTCAATGTCAAAGATTGGTGGGAAACTTTCTATGAGAAAAAGGAAAAAGAGGAACCCTCATTATTTACAGTCATGACCACCTAGGAATACTTTAGGGATGATATTAAGGAACAATACTACCCTGTTGGAAGTTATGATGACTTGTATACCAAATGGAACACATTGCATTAAGAAAGAGACCAAGCAGTGCCAGAGTTCACAAATATCTTCCATACCTTGCGCACCAAGATGGGTATCAAATATTCAGAGAGACATCTGGTGCTCAAGTATCATGGTGTTCTACATAGATACATACATACTGAAATGGAATTTTTGGACACCTCATCCTTGGGCGCTTCCTACCGATATGTCATCAAAAATCGAGCAGAAGATCAAACAAAAGACATGACAATTTGGGTCTGGGAACCCCTCACAACAAATTCCAGGAAAGGGCATCCGCAACCCACATAACAAAGGACAGAGAAAATATGGACAGTATCAAGAAAAATAGTCCAAGCCAGAATAAAATAAGGACACTAGAAAGAAAAAGTGAGATACCGAGAAGTGGTGCAACTTACATAAGAGCCCTTGGCATAACACTGTTTATTTCCACTCAAAGCAGTCATTGGTGGCCAAAGTGAAAGCCTATGAATCAGATGCAAGTTATGACTCTGAGTCAAAACTAGAAAGGGGAAGACAGATCATTGACATGGAACCCAGTGCCACCGTTTCTACCACCAAGCTCCATCTTGGTGAGCCAGACGAGCCAGAAGAAGATGAGAACCTCTTCCATTCACAAATGTGGGTGAAAGGCACCCCAATACACTTCATCCTTGATAGTGGTAGCTAGAAGAAACTCATCTCAACAGAGGTCATCAAGCAGTTGGCCCTGCCAAAAACACTACACCCACAACCCTACACCATTGGATGGCTCCACCAAGGAAGAGATCTCCGCGTCAACCAATAGTGTCGACTGTCATATGACATCAAGCCCTTAAAAAACGAGGTATTGTGTGATGTTTCTCCTCTCAAAGTTTGTAATTTTATTTTGGGCCAACCTTATTTATGGAAACGTCATGATGTATATGAGTCTAGGCCTCGTAGTCTTATTATTACTTTGAACAGGAAATTGTACAGGATACCCAAGGTAATCCCTCCTAGTGTTATTTCCTTGATCTCTGCCAAGAAATTCAAGAAGGTCATCTCTCAGACTGGGAAATTTGTCTTCTTCGTGACTCTCTCTCAAAGTGAGAAAAGATCGCAGCCACATCCAGGACCTCTGTGGCCGATCTCTCCACACAATAGAAGAAAGTGGATAAGGTCATGGAAGAATACTCAGATATCTTCTCTTCTCCTATCAGGGTACCTCTGCATTGCCATATCAAGAATCACATCGATCTGACCCCAAGCACATCGCTACCCAATGGGTCAGTCTACCGCCACTCTCTATTAGAAAATGAGGAGATCAAGAGGCAGATCCAAGAAATTATCCACAAAGGGCACATACGTCCCAGATCATTGCCTTGTGGGAGCCCAATCATGCTGGTGAGGAAGAAAGACAAGACCTGGCAACTTTGCATTGATTACCGGGCCCTGAATAAAATCACAGTATGAAACAGGTATTTGATTCCCCAAATTGATGACCTCTTTGATCATCTCACAGGGGCCAAATAAATCAATAAGATTGATCTGAATTTTGGCTACCACTAGGTCCCAATAGAACATACATATGTATGGAATACTGCCTTCAAGTCAAAAGAAGGTATTTTTGAATGGTTGGTCATGCCCTTTGGTTTGACAAATGCTCCAACAAATTTTATGAGGATGATGGAAGATATCCTATGACCTTTCACCAATACTTTTGTAGTGGTTTATCTGGATGACATCCTCATATACAACAATACTTGGGCGGAACACTTGCAGAATATTCAACAGGTTCTGCACACCCTGCGACAACACAAACTATATGAAAACTTGGAAAAATGATCCTTCAGCATGGACAGGGGCCATTACTTAGGCTACATTGTTGATAAACATGGTGTGCATGTGGATCCATCAAATATCCAAGTCATCCATGACTGGCTAGCCCAATCACACTCACTGAACTTTAGAGATTCTTGGGCCTCATCAATTTCTATCGTAGGTTTGTGTTGGGATTCTCTCATATTGCATATATTGCATGGGCCCTCAGCCAAGTAACCAGGGTGGTGGTAATGAAAAATTTGTGTGGGGCGTATCCCAACAACAAGCCTTCAAGGAATTAAAGAATAATTTGTGCTCATCCCTGGTACTTTCATTACCGGACATGCAACATCCCTTTGAGATCGAGAGATATGCTTCAGACTATGTTGTGGGAGTCGTTCTCACTCAACATGGCCACCTAGTGGAATATCATAGTGATAAACTATCATATGTTGTCTGTAAGTACCCTAATTACAAAAAATAAATGTACTCCATTGTGAAATCCTGCCTCCAGTGGAGACATTACGTTCTTGGGAAGGAGAAAGTCATCCACACTGATCACAAGCCACTACATTTCATGCAGACCCACGAAAAATTGCAGAATGGCTGCCATCAGAAGTGGTCCACATAGTTACAAAAATTCCACCTCAACATAAAGTATAAAATAGTAAGTACCAACCGAGTTGTTGATTTCCTCAACCGACCTCTAGTCGTGACACTCACCACGGTGCTAGAATCTTGTGTCCATGAGACCTCTGAATGGCCCCACCTATACAAGACAGACCCTAACTTATCCACCACCTACCAAATGATGGGTGTCAACTCAGTGGTCACTAATTTCCATATTTAGGACGGGTTGTTGTGTCGTCTGGGCCATCTCTTCATTACATCAAGTGAGAACAAGAAGATTATTTGGGAATCTCACTATATTCAGGTGGCAGGACAATTTGGCATCAAAAAGATAGTGGCAGTGCTGCAAAAACATTTCTACTAGCCAAAACTTCAACAGGATGTCAGCAAGTATATCAAGTCTTGCACCACCTACGTTATACCAAACCGACCACAAAGAAACAGGGCATGTACACCCCTCTTCCTACTCCTAATAGGTCGTGGGTATCCATCTCAATGGAATACATGTTGGGACTCCCATCCACTAAGAGGGGAAATGATTGTGTTTTTTTGGTTGTTGATCGATTTTCCAAGATGGTGATTCTAGCCGCCTATAAGAAGAACATCACAACATAAGCCACTGCCAAGCTCTTATTTGAATGAGTATGGGTAAATTTTTGTATCCCACAAAACATTATCTCACACCATGATAGTTGTTTCCTCAGCACAATCTGGTCAAGCCTCTGGTCACTACTGGATACGAATCTCACCAAATCCACTGCCTTCCACCCCCAGAAATATGGACAAACTAAGTTCGTCAATTGGATGATCATACATATCATGTGCATGTACAATTCAAAACACCCCCACACATGGGATAAGAGTCTTCCCTATGTCCAACATAGCTACAAGCAAGCCCTTCATATCTTAACTGGCCACAACCCCTTTCAAGTGGGGTTGGGATTCCAACCATTGGGCCCCATGGATGTTGCACTACCCCTGGTGACCACCTTAGCCGAGTCATCCTCTGCTCCATCAAAAGTTGAAAAGGCCACCTGGTTCATTGAGCAGATCCAACACATCTACCAATAGGTTCAGGATATTCTACAAAATTCTAATGCCAAGTACAAGCAACGTCATGAACAACATTAGGTTCCACATAAGTTTCAGGTGGGAGATAATGTTTTGTTTCACTTTCAGAAAGAATGTCTTACAGGGACCCATCATAAGTTTCACCCACTTCCTTATGGGTCGTACACCATCACCAAGGTTGTGGGTTACAATGCTTTTGAGTTCAACATTCCCCCTTTCCTTGGACACCTCAAAGATAACATAGAAGTTGACACCAATAGAGATCAACCCTGACTACATGCAATGGGAATCCAATGATCAGATTTTGGACACAGTGATCAAGGTCACTCGACAGTAAAGGATCCATCTTTATCGAGTCGCCAAAGCAAGGCAACTCCTACACAAAGGCAAGTGGCTCACCTGGGGCCAAATCCAACAAAAATTTCCTCATCTGATGGGGGAACTCAATGAAATGGATACAATTTCTTCCTAATGAGGGAGGATTGATCCAGGTGGATATCAATGGCCACCCACCTTTTCCAACTGGCTCAAAACAGTTTTCTGGCMATTTTGTTAATTTACTATTTTTAGTCGTTTTTAACTTCCRGGGCCATTTTGAGGGCCTAAATGAAGGTTTTTCGTGATTAGGCTTCTTAATGATAGCCAAAGGTTCTTATTGAGCCTCCAAAATGAATCTCCTCGATGATACCTTTCCATCAAGATATCGTGCGCCCCAAACGAAGATCGTATACAAAAGTTATGACCCCGGGAAGTTGATGTACTAACTTACCCAAATGGGGCCCACATGACTTTTGGCGCTTCATCTCCTAGGGTTAGGGTTTTTGGATGTCTAGGGTTTGTGACATTCCAGTTTATTGTAAAAAAATTCCTTCAAAGCCTCATTGTAATCATCTTCTTTCGAATGAGTGCATCCGTCACATTTCTTCTCATAGATAAGCCACCACCATTCCAACAAGCTTGTTTTCCACTGCATTTTATAGTTTCAACTTTTTTCCTTATTGAATAGAAAACCAGTTTTATTGTATCTTTGTTATCATGTGTTAAGCATATTTTAATAATCTGTATTCATTTCGTTCTGCTCATAAAATACAAATCAGATGATGTAGCATCTCCAATCTCTCCTTGTCTAGCCCTTGGACAAATATACCAAGATCATAGGTTTGATACCTGAAAGCTTCCCCCGAGATCAAAGGTTTGATATGCTCCAATCCTTCCCCCTTTCAGATTGGAAATCCCTCAATATATAGGCTTTAGAGGCATAACAACCATGACCAAATGAGGGGTATGGTTGAGGATATGGCTCCTTAAGGCTTGGATCAGATCCTAGGATGAAGCTCAAGCATGAGGATCAAACAAAACTAACCCCATCTCAAAGAGTTGGCCCATAGAATAAGGTGGAGGATATCCCCCCTTTCTCTCAACAAGAATGGTGCTTCCCCCCAGTGAGAGACAGGGCACCGTTCACCAAATGTGGCACTCCCTATACATGGGAAGGGGAGCATCGGTGCTCCCTACACATGGCCAGGGGGGTTCCACCCTTCATAAATGCTAAAAAATGGGTCAAATTTTCCAGAGAAAAAGTGTATTTGACCTATAAATGATGGTTTTTCTCCTCCCATATGACTTAGGGGTCATGAACAACTATTTTAATGGTGTCAAGAGGAGGTGAAACCTTACAAGGTGAATGTGACAGTTTAGAAGGTGCATATGACACTTGCGACAGTGAATGCGACACTTATCGAGGTGAATACGTCACTTTGCGACACTTGTGACACTTAGTGTGTGAAACACAAATGTGGCATTTTGATGTGTAATAGTAGTGTCTAGGTATATATGATACAATACCTTCTTATATTTTTCAAATTCATTGATGCCACAAGAAGATGGAAATTGATGGATAGATAATGAAATGTAAAGTGTAATGAAATGGATTCCAAGGTAATGGAAATATTCAAGAATTTCATGTGTGTGAATTCCTAAGTTTGATAACTACCTAGAAATAGAAATTTCTTACCCAACTTTACATTCTCCTAATGAATGTTGGTCTGAGAGACAACTGTTGAACTCTAGCTCTCTTAATGAAGAATGTTGATTGTCTATGTTTATTTTGAATAAAGAATGATAAGAAATCTGAATCTAGAGATATATCTGAAGAAGTATTGGTGGTGATGCTGGAAAATATAAGAGTTGACCCAAATCTACTAACTTTTTAGTGAACTTGTAGCTACAGAAATGCTTGAAAACTTGAAAATTGAAAAATGTTGAAAATTGATGTTGTTGGTGGATAAACATCTCATACTTATTTGAAATCATCTCCAAGTGGTGATATTGTCTTGGGATGCATGCAACCATTAAAAAATACAAATCGTCTACAAAAAGATGGCATTATCATTTTTTGCAAAATTTTGAAAACTTTTATAAGTTCAGTTTCAAAAAATGTCGGTGCATATATTTTCATGCATTTTTTTCAAATTATGTCTGCAACTTACTCAATTTTCCATATTATCTTCAAAACCCATGTCTCAAAAAAAAAAAATCTGCCTCATCTACTTGCAATCTCTATGCAAAACGTGCCCCTGAGAAAATAAATTTAGCTGTAACATCCTTTCTGTAGCTGCAAAGTCACTTTTGGTTGACGATACCTTTAACTGAGAGCTGGAGGTTTATGAGATTGACCCGGGTTAACTCTGACAAATGTAAAACCTTAAGATTTTCTTTTTTCATGTCCTCCATCCTGCACTTTTGTTGAACCATGTATGCAACCATGTGAACCTACAATTTGGCTACAAAATTTGAAGACAACTACAGACTGTCTCATTTTATGTAGTCATACCATTTTGAACTATTTTTACAAAAGAAGTATATAAAACTATAAAAGAATGGACATGTTTTCCTAGAAATTTTCACTTGCGACCTATCTAGCTCAAACATGATTCTTATGAAAAAATGATAGCATTGGTCTTTAAAATCATTTCTATGATAGGATTATAGGAAAAACTAATGGTAACAAAAATGGAAAAAAAAACTTATTTTTGGACGTCATCCCCCCATGTTTAGGATATTTCGTGCACAAATAAAATTAAAAAATTTATAATTCTCCCCTAGTACATCATAGTTTCAGTAGTTTGGATGAAAATATCTAAGTTATTGTTGGGATTTATTCGAGGAAATATAAGCCCTTAATTTTACTCTTTTGTAAATGTTCTCACAAGGTAATGTGGAGTAGAAGAGGAGTGGTGGTGAAATAAAAATAACTGCAAATAAAGTGGAAAGGTGGTGGATAAGTGAAATTTGTTTGGAACTTCAATGTTTTGGGTGGAAATATTGATGGAAAATAAAATTCATCTAATGATTTTCAAGCATACATCTAATGATACTATAGGTCGGAATTGGAAAGATATGAGTGGATCATAAGACGTGGGAAATCAGGAAATGATATGCTATCATATTTATGAGAAGAAATTTATAGATCATGTCTAATGTCCATACTTTTATGTTTCATACTTTATTTTAATAAAATGAATTTAAAAGTTGTTGCCTTCTATTACCTTTGGTTGAGTGTAATAATTTGTTAATGCTTGGAGTAGGACTTCTAGTACTGATGGAGATATTGATATTGATGATGTCTTCTGAAAATGGTGCCTTAAGAACATTGTCCCCTTTCTCATTCATCTTGAAATTGTAGCACTTGTAATATGTAAAACTAGACTTAGGTCTAGTGCGCCAATGTGCATATCTGGTCTATATTATGCTTCCTCAAGGTTCTACGAGTATAAATATGAAGATGTTCCTAGTACAACTGTACTCTTTATGTCCAATGGTTTTTTAAATTTCTTCTAAGAGAGTCAATATACAAATTTTATTTGGTTTAGGCTATGGGAAACAATGGGAATCCCATTGGATCGTGTTTCTACAACTCTAGATAGATCCCATATTTCTTGTGCAGCCAAAAGAGAGACCATGGAAAGTTGATCTGTAAAATATTCAAAACACTAGATAGCAATTGAACCATTTAAAATGCTACCCATTGTTGAAATAAATAAATAGAGTCAACTCAAGATGAGGCCTTTTAGAATAAGTAATTTTACCAAATCATGATGACAAAAGGCAGTTGGAAGCATTTTCCAGATGCTTCGACACAACAGTTTCCATCTTGGACAATATATTTCACAAATAATATGGAAAAATGATCATGACTTCCTCTAACATTAACTTGTGACCATCAAGATATTCACATATCCATTTCTCACAAACTAATAAAAAACAAATAGAGCACAAAACCATTATTTTGGAAAATATCATTTCAAAGAACTGATCATATCACCTAGATCCTTTAAAATGTTTGGAAATATCTTGTCTATGACCCTAATGGGATCGTCCTGGAAAAAACCCATGTGGCAGATTTTAAAGATTCGCTTCCATTTCCTCAAAATTGACCCTGAAATTAGCTTATTTGTTTTGGCACGAAATTTTCTAGAAAAGAGCAGTTGAAAGAATCGATAATATCACCCAGATCGCTCAAACGTTTTGGAAATTACTTGAATGGAAACCAAATGGGATTTTTCTCCACAAAACCCATGTGGTTTATTTGCAATATTCATTTCCATTCTTTCATAATTGATCTTGGGAGATCACTGCTTGAAAACTGACGTGAATTTAAAGAAATATTTTTCCAAGAGTTGGAGCTTCATGTTGTCGACCTGGGCATGATCTGATGGATGCATAACCATATTGTGTTGGCTTAGAACCTCCTCCAAGTCACTTCTTACTCCTAAGATGCGTGCAACTTGTCCAAGCTAAGATTATGCTACAAAATGAACAATATTTGATTTAAGTTCCCCAATCACATATGAACATACAACAACATTAAGAATTGGGTGATTCCAATTTTTCAATGATAAATCAGAAGCTCCAGTTCTATGAATTTTCAAAATTGATGATTATATCCTCTTCATATAAAAATTTTGCAGAAGGAAATGTAAAATATAGGCCAACATATTTTATCCTTTCAATAGTTGCAACAAATTTTGTAATTTTGTGATTGATTCTTCTTTCGATGCATGTGTTGAGCTTGGGTTGAATGACCTCTATTTTATTGTTGGGATAATACTATTACATGCTGCAAGGAACTCATTGGATCTATTATAGTGATTCTTGGAAGAATAATTAAATCTGATGCAGGGGAACTAGGATGCTACCATAGTTGATGATCTAAGAACAACTCCTTATTATTGTGATCCATTTATTTCTACACTACCCTACCCTACCTAAGAAAAAGGAGAGCCTATTCTCAAGTATAAGAGTACTTCCAATGGAACCATGTGCATAGAAATATCAAGAATAAACTCATATCCAAGTATGGAAGATGTACCTTAATAGTTGCTTGGATGTGAGGAACCAATACCATCCAATCTATTTTATTTAGTACCAAGAAGTGTTGAAGAAATGATGAATTATTTGGCTTGTTGATGGTCTAGAACCATTATTTAATGTATTCACTCTTCTTTATTCTTTCTTCTTCATTTTTATTGATTTGCATGGCCTCCTTTGTCATTCTCTGTATATATTCAAACATTTAGCTTTTGCGCAAAGGATTCGAGTACAAACTTGCAAGAAACTCCTCAATCTTAGGTTCCAATGTCTACTTTCAATTGAATGTTTGTGTATATTGGCAAGGATAATCAAAGAATACTTCTATATCTGGTTGATGTAATCTAGCTCATGGAACTTTGTCTTCTCTATCTCTCCTTGAGATGCAGATCTATCTTCAATTGCCACTAAGATCTAAGAAATTTCTTAGAGAAACATCTTATTTAACTCAACAATTCTTGATCTTATTGGATTCTTCTTGTTTTCTATGCTAATCCCTATCTCGCACATGGATTAGTGTATGGGGGGTATTTTAAACCAAAATCTTAAACTTCTACATAAAGAAAATTTCCAAGCAAAGCATGTACTTGGACATCTCATGCTGCTAAGACGTTGCTTTCACCAAGTTATCTGTTGACATGAGTATGCATAAAAATTAAATGAAAAGACTAAAAACCAAACTGCCAGTTCCTATTCCCTTTAGCATCTCCCCGACAATGGTGCCAAAAATGTCAATAAATTCTATTTCCATAATTTTGTTACATTAAATTCATCAATCTGATGTTCGTAGACTTGTGAGATGCCAACAAAATATATGTAGTAGTAGGAAACTAAATCTAAGAGAAGAAAGATGAATCAAAATTATTTTCTTGACAAGACACTTCCAAGAGTCAGAGTCAAGGATAAAAGTGCGATGTTACAATGATAACTTAACTACTTCATGGATTGACTAATTCTTCTAGCTTGATCAAACTAAAAATAAACATTGTAGAAATGAAATGCTACAGATTTCAACTGAGGAAAATGGAATTATGTTTCAATCATTAACCACATTCCTTTGATTGATATCAAGAGCGTCAACTAGTTTTGTGATCACTTACAAAACATATCCTTCAATCCCTAAATCTGTAGGGAAACTCACACTTGCAAAAATGAAAGAGCATAAAGAAATAAATAGGAAATGGAATGATCAACTACTGCAATAAAATTACATAATAGAATGAAAACAATTTGGGAAGTGTATACCAAAGAGAGGGGGGCCTGCCTCTCTTGGAATATTCTTCCAAGAAGGACTACAGTAGATAACTCTTTATCTGTAACAACAATCTCTTTATTCCAACATCAAAATTATTACAATGATCCTTCTCTTCCTCTTCTTCAACTCTCTAATTCTTTAACTACAGAAATATGCACTCATGAAATCCCCAAGTTGAATGATATCCTCTCGTATTTATACATATAGGAAGAGGAGTTACAAGATGAGATCAGATCCTAAACAAGTGGATATCATAACTAACAAATCCTAGATCTTAAACATGTGGATGTCCTCCACCAAATCATGTATTTGATATAAGATACTTTGAATAGGATAATACAACATATTTCATGAGATCCATGTGGCCAAATTCATGGGTATGAGCCAAAACTTGGTAAAACCACTTAGTTATAGAATTGTGAGCTAGAGTGACTATTTTTAGAAATCTCAACCATGTGCCCCATGTTTTGCACTTTTTTTCCAATTTTCCTTAAATGTCGCCTAAATAACATTATTCTGCACAAAACCCGTATTTCATATTTTCGATATTTAGCTTCATATGTTCATAAATGATGTGGAAATGTTTCCTATCATAACTGTCAATCAGCTACAGAATTGCCAATCTCAACTATTGAATTTCATAAGTTAGGAAATCACAATATCTACTCTAAGTAATCATGAAAACATGGTAAAATGACCATTTATATGTAAATATGGCACGTGAATATTGTGTAGGGTGAAAATGGATCATTATCGGAATATGCTTAGTGAAGTGAATGGAGATGGAAGGCAAAAATAGGTGATAGAATGGCTAATGGAATCATAAAACATATCAATTATGAGGCCCAACAATAGTACCAACAAGAAATGTATCTTTGTATATTATACAATTCTCATCCTACCATCAAGCCACATGGACATGTCGAACATATTGTTGGGTCTTTTCAAACAAGTCCTTGATGAAGTCACATACTCATACCTACTAGAATAAAAAAAAATACATATATAAATTCACTATTATAATGCTTCTCCCCATCACATTTCAAAGTGAAATATAAAATAAAATATACCATTTAAGTACTCATTACTAACCTGGGAAGTCACCAACTATATATTTTTTATTTCATGCCCTCCCTCAATATAATAAATGACATATTTTAAGCTTTGCAAGTCAACCTCCTTCCTCCCCAATTCATACTTGTCATGGATGCACTTGATCAGTGATTCCATTCCACCACAACTGGCGCATGTCCCATCTAAGAATTTTTTTGATAGAATGTACAACCCTCTCGCCTTGTACACAATATGCTATGAATAAAGTCTCTAGATGATGTCAATGGCAATGTAATTAAGCATTGTTGCACAAGGGTGTTATGAAATACATGAATGTGTGTGTCTGTGTGTCTCATAATAATAACCATACTCAATGTGGTATCAACAACAACATGTGTTATGCATTATGTTTATTAAAACATACCAAATCTTACATTTCTAGAAATATCTTTGGCCCAAGTCCACTATGTCCATCCCTGAATATCTCATACAATTCTATATGTTTCAAGTCAAGAAAGTGTTTAATTTGGGGTTCACAATCCATAGAACCCCTTCTCAATTTTAGTACATATTTTTTGTGGGAAGAAGGCCTAGTGTTCTCATGCTAGAAATTTTATACCAGACCCTTAATTGCTCCAATTAACTTCATGTCAAAATGAGGTATCCTACCAATGAAGGCCCACAAATTTGTCTTTCCATCTATGTCAAGGCTATCCCATCTATTAGAATACTTTTAAAGGGTTTATATTTTGCATTTCATGAGATTAGAGGTTTGTTTGAGAAAATGGTGTTTTCTTGTGATCTTATAAACAAATGATTGTGAAAAGACATGTCTGACAACATTACAATCTTTAGAACAAGTTTTCTTATCAATTTTTTTAAAATCATCCATAAGGTTTCTACCAATATGATGAATTTTTTCTAAAATTGTAATTGTTTTCATTCCTAAAATTCTCCTAACAACAGTCAAACTCCTAGACTTTAACAAATAAAAAAATATTTGACATTTAGCAGCATCATATTTTGGTTCAAAATATTATTTATTAAGTTTTTATCAATGATAATGAAAAGTTCGGTTAGGTAAGTTACCTTCAAGTGATGCTAGACCACTTGCATCCACCTAAATGCTTTTAGTATTTCTACGCCACACATTGCTCAGTCTAGGTAGGGGAGATGGACCTATATTCTATTACTTGCTACACTAGATACTTCTCGTAGTAATTTGTTTCTTCAATTGACGAAAAATGTAATGATAGGCCAAACCACAATTGTGAGCACCACAAATAACACACTGGGATAAGATCTCTTGACCTCTTTGTTGTGGAGTTACAAACATAGTAGTTCTTTCCCCTTTGATAAATTGCATATCAATTATGGGAGGATATTGGACATGCCCATGACTAGTTTCTGGAATTTTTGACTATCCAACAAGAAATTGCACCACATGAACCTCTTCACTAGAAAGTTGTGCACCAATTGCCTCTCTTATTTCATCCATAGTATAATCAGTTAAAAGCATATGCATCATCATCTAGTGATCAAAAATAAAGTTTCTTGATGAAATAGTCATTGGATTATCTATAAATTGTTGTGGATATTCCATTGGAACAGTTTGCCACAACAAATATGATAAATAAAATTGAAATCTACACTATGAAGGTTAAATTCCTTTAGATTCCATAATCTTTAGCTATTGATTTTCTGCTTATGAGTGAAATAGATAAAATGTGAAAAATCAAGAACAATAAAGAACTATCACACACCATCCAAAATATCACACAATCATTTTCTCCAGGAAACTTATGGGAGAAACCCCAACTAGAATATGAGGTTG
>SNQJ01S0008949.1:6047-49098 GCA_010110895.2 Picea sitchensis | reverse complement strand
AAGTTTCTTGATGAAATAGTCATTGGATTATCTATAAATTGTTGTGGATATTCCATTGGAACAGTTTGCCACAACAAATATGATAAATAAAATTGAAATCTACACTATGAAGGTTAAATTCCTTTAGATTCCATAATCTTTAGTTATTGATTTTCTGCTTATGAGTGAAATAGATAAAATGTGAAAAATCAAGAACAATAAAGAACTATCACACACCATCCAAAATATCACACAATCATTTTCTCCAGGAAACTTATGGGAGAAACCCCAACTAGAATATGAGGTTGTGTTGGGCCCCAACAACTCCCCCTAAATTTTTATAAAATTTAAAGGGCCCCCATTTGAAATTTTGTAAACTCTTCTTTTGATTGTTTTTTTTTTTTTAAGATTATTTGGTGATTTCCTTTATGTGGTGGCATGCTTTGATCGATTCTGATTCTTTGGCTTATCTTTTGTGAGATGAGGTTTTGGTGATTTGGTTTATTTGCATCATTTAAATATTTCACTTATTTGGATATTGAACATGGTGTGCATGCTGATATGAAATTATTCAAATTCATACCATGGTTTGATTTGCTTGAACTTGAATTATCATGGCTTTTCATTAGTTTTGTCATAATTTGTATTCAATGCATTAATGTGCTAAATGAACATTTGGTGGATTCAAATAATTCAAGAAAAGGTTTAATTTTTAAAATTTTGATTTGCGCCTTGAAAAAATTCATATTAATGAACAGAGATGAGAAGACATATTTGAATTTAAATAATACGAGTCCTGAGCTTTTGTTAAAAAGTAAAAAAAAAAAAATGACATTATTTGTACTTTCCCTGAAATGAAACAAATTGATTCAGGATTACTTCTATGCATCTTACTTTGTGCCTTCAAAGAATACATTTTAAGGACTTGAGACGAGCCAAGAGTTGTTCTATTTAAGGGAAAGACATGTTATATCTTTTGAATAAATAACATGAACATATGGTTGACTTTTAATAACTTATATCTTTATTTACTAGTCTTTATGTTTTCCAATCACAAATCACTTGTTAAATTATTAGTTGATTCAGTTGTGTTCATAATGTATACATGCAATATCATGTTTTTCACCATGGATGTGGAGATTTCTTATCATTTGAATCATCTTATTCTAATGTTAAAACATGTATATGGCCAAGAAATGTTTGGGTGTATTGCCAACAAAAGAAATTATATCATTTGGCCACCAAAATCTTTGTTGTTTGTTCAAATGTTTTCTTTAATTGAATTATAATTGAAATGTGTTTATTTTAGATATATTTTTATTTCATTTTATAAATTGTTTGAGATTTTGTTTTTTAGTAGCTACAAAATCATAGCCACTCTTAAAATATTTGAGTTTATTTATTTATTTTGATTTTATGGTTTTCAGGTGTTGATTCTTTGACATGGAGTGGGATTGTGATGTGATTCTTACATCCAAATGCATGCAAGAAGATTCTAGTAACCTCTAGACCATTACCAACAGTATGGATGGCTTGGGCACGATCAGAACTGAGAAACTGTTTTCGCACATGATTTATGACCAAATGAAGAAGAATATGCAAAAACTAAAAAATAGGTTTTGTTCAAAACATCCCCAAATAGGTTATTAGTGAGGATTTTCTCCAAAACTTGCATGGTTTGGGAGAGATTTGTGGTTCTTTCAAGGGTACGTTTTTTTGTTGCAGCAATTTCCTAGCAATGCCCAGACTGATAAACCAGTTAGCAAATGAATAAGATCAAGATATCTTCAGATGGTTCCATGAAAAATAAACCCTATGTGATCAGATATTCATCCAAGAATTTATTAAGGACAATATCTTGTAGATTAATGAGGATTTGGAAAACCATTTTTGGGGAAATTGGTTCAGATTTGCCCCATTGATTTTTCTTGTATAAATATTATATTGGTTGAAGATAGGTTTTTGGGGGTCATGGAATGGTGAATAAACGTTGGATTGTAATGTGAAGACAATGATTTTTTTAGTTTCAGACTTAAGTTATGTGATTTAATTTTGAATGTATTAATACAATGATTATCGCTCATTTTAATTCATGTGTTCACTATATTTTCCTTAAAATTTGTTTAATGGGATTTCAGATTTTGTCCAGGTTTCATTAATAATTTTTTTAGTTATTAATTTATGAATTTTTATTTCAAAAGTTAATATTCAATGTGTTATTCATTATCCTCACTTTATCAATTCTTCATTGTTAATGGATAAGGGAATATGTCAGATATATTGGATTTATCTTTTGCAGATTACATTTTCTTGATTATTTTCTTTTGATGAAATGTGTTTAGTCAACTGAAATTAAAATTATTTTTTCCAATTAAGAATTGATTATATAATTGTTTCCTTTTCTTATCAATATGCAATTATTTTGATTTTGTTGGAATCTCTTTCACCAGAATCATTTTAGTCTTGAATTGAAATATTTTATGTCAGAGAATTTCTTCTTACATGTGGACAATATAATTAACAACCCTACGAAAAGGCTTCAATTATTAGATTTTACCATTGCTCCTTATCATGATAGATTTTATTGTATTATCTTAGAAATATTTATGGTGTCATGTGATTCGGTTTATTGATTTTTAATGTATGACATTATTATCAAGTTAACTCAAATTCTTTGATCATTAGAGTTTATCTTTCAGTAATTACATTTAAAATCATTTAATCCAATTTGATTATAGTTTGTAGCATTTGTTTATAGTTCGTATTTTAAATTAGATTTTCCTAAGATTAATTCCATAAAATATTGAAAACTCTTGTTTTACAAGGTTTCTAGAAAATCTTGTACAAATGTACAATTAGTAAACTTTGTATAAAGTGAAAAAATAATATAACTTAGTAATTATTGTATATATTAGGAATCTGATAGTTAGGAAACGAAACCATCTAGGAAAAACCTTCTTGTGTCTCCCTCTTTTATAGAGGAGATTATTTTCATTGGCTAATGGAGCCATTAAACCCGTCAGGAATAACTAACTTAAATGCCTTGGGTCTTGATATAAGGACCTCGGACCGGGCTATTCCCTCTTAGATTACGAGTTGTCATTTATGTCCGTCAACAAGTTTCTCTAGTCTCTTTTCTCTGGTATGGAAATAATGCAAGTACAAAGGAGAGGAAACTCTCTATCGAGTCACCTAATACCTATGGTCTGTTAGGATGCTACATAAAATTAACCCCTTCTTTTATGCTCTCTAATTTTCCCACTCCCAATTTGTTTGTGTTGTTATGGAAAAAAACACAATAATATAGAATGGAACCCCCTCTCCTCCTAGCAGCCCAATATTTAACATAGTTTGATATCCATCTAGGGGTATGGTTTTGACTTCCTCGACCCTCAATTGTGATAGGGTTTTGGAACTTCTGGGACCTTCTTGGAATTACATAAATGGATATCCCCATATGCGGGAGTAACGTGGTTGATGTGGCATCCTCGCATACCATGGTGGTCAACACAATAGATCAATTTGTGAGAGGCATAATTTTTCATAATAGCTTTGATCAAGGAGATTCTCACAACATTGAAAAGGTATTAGTGTGTAGAAAAGTTTTAGAACTAGTTGTTTTTGCACCAAAAATTGACATTTGATGTCTCAAAATGGCTCTAGACCCCAATTTTCCCTGGAGTACTGTTAAGCCCTAATATTGGCTCATTACCCCTTAATTGGGGCATATTATATTAGTAATGTTATTTTATTTATGTCATATTTAGTCCATTAGTTGTAAGTATACCTCCTAGTCTCCTATATATACCAAGGAGACATTTTCATTTTGAATCATCTTGTACTTGAACATTTAATTGGGTTAAAAGGAGGTTGCCCCCTCGAAGAGGATTATTATCTGAAATTATCTCTTTTACAAGGCGTTGAGCACTTTTTCTGAGGTTTTTCTATGCTATATTGATGTTTGGTTCTTAACATATGGTATCAGAGCTCAAGGTCTTGGGGTTTCACTGCTACATCTGAGACACCTTGGAATTTTCACTATAACGTTTTTTCTACAATGTTTCAAAAGGAACGGCTTGGAGGATATTTAGTAGATAGATAAAGGTACGTTGGGTTCAAAATTTAGATCTTGAGGCCTTATAAGTTTGGAGATACAGCCTGTACAAGATAGGGTTCTGGAATCATCCTGAACTGAGTCATTGCTGCATTTTCGCTATAAAAACTTTTCTGTAATGTTTCGGACCCTGAACTCCAGAGAATATTTAAAGAAATTTGAAAGGTATCAGTGGTAAAACGTTCAGGTTCTAGGTCATTTTAAACTTGTAGATACACCTTGTGTAAGATAGGGTATCTGACTAGTCCTATTGACTAGTATCAAGAAGGTGTTCCAGGTAAAACAATCATAACTTCTTCCTAGCATATCCAAATTGAGTGGGACTGATTGCATTGGATCGTGGACCGTCTATAGTATTTCTAGTGTGAGTTTCAGAATTTTATATCAATTATTTTGGGCGGGGCACGCTATACAAGTGAGATATCCTGGAAAGGCCAAAAATCGGCAAGTTGTGGGGAAGTTACCATAAATTTCACTTGGCACATCCAATTTTGATCAGACCTATGGAATTACAGAGAATAAATATCAGAGAACTACATAAAATAAATTTTCATACCCAGAAGGGCCGAAACTTAGGAGATACAACAGAAGAAATATTGTCTAGCAGAACCACCTCAAAATCAAGGTTCAAAAGTGATACTTGTCCAACATGCCACCAAAAAAGGGAACTTCTACACCAACTAAGCCTCCAGAAAATCCTACTTGGACACTTGATGAAGGTGAAGAAATGAGTAGGGACATAAATTATTTACAAAAGAAGATAAGGTGAAGAAACGAGTAGGGACATAAAATGATTTACAAAGAAGATAGTAACAAAAGATGAACTACAAGAGATGATGGATTCAAGCAGTTGCTGATACTAAGATGGATGGTTTAAAAGGGGAGATCATGGAAGTATTGAAAATTTTCGTGAATGAAGACACCTGAAAGTGAAAAATGCATCCCATGAAATTCATGATGAGGACAAAAGCAGGTGAATCAAGAATGGAGAAACACCAACTTTGGTTTGAAGACCAACCAATGCTCCTAAGATTGATATGAGGAAGTTTGATGGCAAGGACCCAAATCACATGGATACTTCAGATGAGCAATTCTTTTGATCTCCATAATGTGCCATACACAAAGGTATGAATTGCTTTTATATTTTATATAACCTAATCAATTTGTATGGTATCGGATGGATTTTTTCTCACAAATCACTGGTCACTTGAACAATTTTCAATGTAAGAAATGATAGGCACACTATGAGGATACAAGGAGTTAACACCGCTTAGAGCCAATTGATAAATCTCAAGAAAATGGTTCAATTATCGAGCACATTGAGAACTTCTAAAGATTGAATATAAAGGTAACCTGACATTCTAGATGGAGTACACTTAATTGATGTATTCATAGGAGATTTAAAGGATAACATTCAACATGAGGTTCGCTTTGGGAACCCAAATAATTGGAGAATGCATTTACAAAAAGTGCAAGAAATGTTGAAAGTAAAAAATATGTCTATGGCTAAGCCAGAAGGACCAATCCTAACATCTAGAGAGAACAATGCTCCTTTCTTTTTCTTAAAAACACCTCAACCTACAAGGTTGACACCCCAACAATTGAGTGGAAAGAAAAGAAAAAGGTTTCTACTTTAATTGTGACAATGCACAAAGAAGGGACATAATTGTGGTGAGAAGAAATATCTTCTACATAGATTGTGAAGAGGAAGAAGAACAAGAATGAAGAACCATCTCAAGATGAAAAACGTAAAAGCAATTCTTCTTATCCTAAGATTTAATTACCCCATCGGTAATGCATTGGCTGGAATTAGCACTCCTCAAACCTCAAGACGAAGGGATGCATCAAAAAAGAAAAAAGGTAATAGTCCCACTGATTCTGGTAGTAATTCAATTTCATTCACTATAAATTAGCCAAAGATCTCAATTGCTTTGTATATCCTCGTGTAGTTTCAAGCAAGTAATGATTGCAAAATGGAGAACTATCAATTGCTCAGAAAATGCAATAAGATCAATCTTACTATGGGGAATATGTAAGAATAGTCCAATGATTGCTATACCCATGGGTGGTGCAGATGCTGTACTAGAAATCCAATGGTTAGAATCACTAGAATATGGGCTTTAATTTTCAAGAACTTTTCATGAAATTTGGCTGGAAGGAAAAGAAATTGAGTTAAGAAGTATCACAGTGGAAAACCGGTAAGGTGATAAGCTCTAACGGCATGACAAAAATTATTGAAAAAAGGGGGTAATCAAGGTGTTATTGCACAACTATGTTCATCACTAGATGTTCAAACATCTTAAATATCTATTCCTCAAGATTCCAAAGGATCATTGATATCTCCAAAGTATTTAAAGATATTCCCAAAGGCTCCTCCACCCACTTGAAATCATGATCATGAAATTCACCTAATTCCTGAGAGTGTTCCTCCTAATATCAGGCTATACAGATGTTCTTTACTTCCTTTAAGAGTGAAATCGAGCTTATTTAAAGTTGAAGAAATTCATGAGGTCAGTACATTAGACCTAGCTAAAGTTTTTACTCTGCACTGGTGGTAATGGTTTTCAAGAAATATAACTCATGGCATATGTGTCCGGATTATAGAGAGCTCAACAAAATCACTATTGATAAGTTTCCCATTCCCCGCCATTGATGAATTGTTAGGTGAACTATGGTTGGTTAAATTTATTTCACAAAGGCTGATCTTCGCTCGTGTATATCATCAGATCAGAATGAAGGGAAGAAGATATCCCAAAACAACAATCCAAACTCATGAGGGCCATTATGAATTTTGGTCATGCCTTTGGCCTACAAATGCACCTTCCACATTCCAAGGGTTGATGAATTCCATTTTCAGTTCCTTCCTTGGTAAATTTGTGTTAGTATTTTTGGATGTGATATACTAATCTATAAAGCAAGTCTTGGGATGATCATGTGTGACATGTTGACAAGGTGCTAGCACTAAGTAAATAACTATATGCCAACCATCCAAATGTTTCTTTGGAGTAAAGGAGGTAGAGTATTTGGCCATATTGTATCTCATGAAGGTGTCAAGGCAGACCCCTAATAATATTAAGGCCATGATGGACTGGTCGATCTCCCAAAACATTGAAGAAGAATCTTAGAGGATTTTTTGCTTGATAGGCTACTACCGCAAGTTTGTTCGAACTAAGGAAGAATAGCAACACCTTTTAATGGAACTAAATAAGAAGGATTCATTTTCATGGACTCCAGAGATAACTAAAGCTTTTGAACAACTTAAAGAGGTGATGTGTAAAGCTCCGCTCTGAACACTCCAAACTTCACAAAATCTTTTATTGTGGAATGTGATGCCTCGAAATGGAATTGGTGTTGTCTTAATGTAATAAGGAAGGCCCTGGCTTTGGAAAATGCATCACTCAAGGGAAAGGACTTACACAAACCCATTTATGAGAAGGAAATGATGGAAATACTACATGCATTGAAGAAAATGCATCCTTACCTAATAGGCACTTCTAGTCAAAAACAGATCATGATAGGTCTTAAATACTTGGAACAATGACTATCTTTAGAAGAACAACAAAAATGGTAACCAAGATATTGGGGTTATGATTTTGGAAATCCTATAAAAAGGGAAGCAAAATGTTGTGGCAGACGCACTTTCAAGAAAGCAAGATGAAGATGTTGAGGCCTCTCACATTCCCGGGACCATCCAACCCCATTGGATAGCTTTCAGGAAACAAGGGATAAAATGGAAGAATGACGAAAAAGTGTGGACTCTCATTCAAAGGTTGCGCTAGATTCCGAGTGCATCGACATATTTCTTACCTAGAAAAAATGATTCACTATGGTACAAGTATCGCTTTATATTTATGTAAGAACTCCTAACTCAAACAAAAGGTACTATTGGAATTGGTACACCTCTAGTAGGAGGGCACTCGATTTTTGAAAACCTACCATATGAGCTAAGAAGGATTTTTTTTGGGATGGCTTTAAACTGATGTTCAAACGTTTGTGGCAGAATGTTTGGTTTGCCAACAAAATAAGATGGAAACAATTACTACCCCAGGGTATGCCAAACCATTATCCATCCCAAGTTAGTGTCGAGAGGAGGTCAAATTATCTCTTTTCATGCTGATTACTTTTCCTAAGGTTTTTCTGCTATATTGATGTTTCCAAACTAGGACCTGACACTAAAATGTCCCTGCAAGTTGATTCATCCATTTTTTCCACTCTAAAAGCATCGATATAGATGAAAATAATATAATGATCCAATCTAGATCATACCTCCCCATTTAGGGAGAATTTGGTCCCCAAAAATATTTCATCAATAATGAGGAAACATTCATTCTTCCTTCTCCCTAGAGTACCACTTCATTTTTCATAGAAATTGTCCTTTCAACCTAATCTACCAAAGCAATTTATATTGTATTTTTGACCTCTTCTTCAAAATTGTGTCCTCTTCGAACTCTACCTAATAATCTAGTGCTAAGTCCTCTACGGAAGGTAAGACCTACTCCTCCTCCTAATCCAACATGGAAGGCTGATAAAGTTTGAGATTCTCCACATTCACTACTGAGTAAATGAAAATATATTGGGGTAGATTGAGTCTGAGGTAATTATCTCCTACCTTTTACAATACCCCAAAAGAAAAATACCATAGATGCTTGATCCTCTTACCAATACCATGTATTCTTTCCTTATTCAACTCTAACAATACTTTGTTTCCCACTCTAAATATTCTCTCTATTTCAGATGGTTCATGTTTAGCCTTTTACTTTTCCTATGAATTCTTCAATCTCTCTTGTACTCTGAAAATGGATCTGATTGATCTTCTCAACATTATTTTCTTCTTTTAATGCATCTCCTGTGAGGTCCTCCTAACTCTCCTCCTTGTTGTCCCTATACAACATCTATGGGTGAAGGGAAAATATCCAAAGCAAGTTTCAAAAGGGAATTTACCAGTAGAAGTATGGATTGCTATGTTATAATGCTGTTATTATGCTGGGAATGTCGTAACTGCGAGGAGAATTCTTATTATTTTGTTATTGACTTAAACCTCTACTGTGGATTAATCATGTCATTATTATTATTTTTTATTATTGGGATTAATCCCCATTGAGGATTAATCAAGTCGGTATCAGGATGAGGACCAAATCCTCTTTGTGGATTGGTCATCGGACAATATAATGTAAAGAATAAGAAGTCTGCCCCAGCTTTTATAATGAAAGGGCCAGATTTTTGGTGGATTTACCCACCCAGTGATAGAGTTCGGCCCAGCCAGTTGGTGACTCCTCACACGTGCCAGATCGATATAAATAAGAGGCTAGCTTCTCACTTCTAACACAACTCACTTGCCTACCTCTTATGAGGCGTTGCATTTTCAAGTTGGAGAGAGGAAGAAGGGTGGCACATCTCTTAAGGAGGAATTTTCAGATTGGTTTGGTTTATCTCTTGAACATTGCATAAGCCATTTATGATAAGAAGTTTTTGGCCGGGTTTTCTTCCCTAGAGGGTTCCCAGGATAAAATGGTGTGTCTATCAGATGTATTTCTCATGATCTCATTCCCATTATTCTCTATATTAATGAAATGCAAGAACTATAATAATGGTATAAACATTAACATAGTATCAGAGCCAACCGTAAGAAAGCACAATCTGCAAAGAGGAAAAACGCCAACAAGCACGGCCCCAAAATTAGGGTTTTGAAAAAGTGAGTGTTTTCTACCATCTATCACCCTAGAAAGTTGCAACCTCCCCAAAGGATCATTTTGGAATCGAGCTAATATCTTTCAGTGGGTTGATCTCCTCGAAAGTGAAACCCCAGTTTCACAAAAGTACCGTAAAACCGTATACCGTAAGTACCAGAAAGTACCAAAGGTAAATGTAAGCACTACCATAACCAAAGATAAGAGAGTTTGAAGGGGTAAAATTTGGAATTTTCAAATCTGAAGACATCCAACCTACTACCACCAAGCTAGATCTCCGGTAAGATCAAAATTTGATTTTGAGCATTTCACTTTTTGGTCATTTTGTTAACAAAGTACAAGATGCTTGCAAGCACAAAGCTTGTTGAAAAATTGGAAGGCAGAGACAACTTCCATGCTCGGGAAGTATAGGATCGGTCTCATCCTTGTAGAGAATGACCTATCAAGATTTATCAAAGAAGAAGTGGAGGAACTCAAAGATGTCGTAGAGAAAGCGAAACATCGGCGATCTAATCAGTATCGAATCGCTGCGTGATTCAATCAAAGACCACCTAACTCCTTATGTGTCATCAAAGAAGACCCCGAATGAGATGTTTGATTCTCTAAGCAAACTATATGAAGGAAAGAACATCAATCAAAAGATGAATTTAACTTTAGTTGAAGAATACCAAGATGCAGAAGGAGAAATGATTCAAGAATAATTCAAGAATACTTCTCTCGAATCTCAAAAATAAAAGAACAGCTGAAAGCAATTGGAGACACCATATACGAAGACAAAATCATAATGAAAGCCCTAAATGGTCTCTCAAGACCTTTGGATGCCTTCATCCAAAATATGGGCGTAGGCGAGAAACTACATTTTGAAATCCTATGGGAAGAATGCATCCGTATTAATAAGGGTAGCTAACTGTGAAGCACTACTAGCAAGGGATCTATTGATAAAGCCTCTAGCTTACTCATAAAAAGGAGAAGAAGAAACCCTATTTCAAAAGTGCTGAATCCTTATAGAGACACACAACCATCAAACAACTACAACAATCAAGAATCTCATTAAAGAAACTTTCAGAAGAAAGGACAACGTTATGGGATCTAGGATCCTCATCTATACAATGCTATCATTGTGATAAGATGGGAATAAGGCGAACAATTGTCCAGTAAGAAAAAGAAGAGTACAAGAGGAAGAACAAAAGACAACATTCTCATATTGTCGATGATGAAGAACCACCTATGAAGATGATTAAGGACTATGTCTTCTGGATCTGCCTCTGTGATCTCGACAATTGAGAAGACACATTCATTGATAGTGGCGCATCAAAGCATATGATGGGTAAGAATAATACTCTCTTGCATTTTCGTGTTAGTTTTCTCAAAAGTAACTCTTGGAGATGATTATCAATATCCCATCAGGAATAGGAGAATCAAACTACAGATTGATTCAAAAACTCAATAACAATGGGTTGATCTACTCTATGTACCCGCTTAAAGAATAGAACTTACTCATATCAGCTTTAGACAAGAAAGGCAGAGTTAAGTTTCTCTCATAGATGGAGAAGTTCTTATGTGGGCTAAGGAGAAACCATTAATGAAGAAACGCTATCAGAAGTGAAGAAATGGTTTACAAGCCAAAGGGTCACCCAGAGACTGCTATGAGCCATGCCATCGAAAACTCATAACTTTGGCATAGAAGATTGTCACATCAATTACAAGGCGCTACTCATACATATGCAAAGCCGTCACAGTTTACTATAACTCGGTTATTGATCAGGAAGGCATGTAATGGATGTGCAATAAGGAAAACATCGTAAGAACCCTTCCTAAGAGGAGAGCAAAAGCAGAAGGGAGTATTAAACTCATCCATTCAGACGTAAAATCTAATGCCAACATCCTCCATTAGCGGCTATGTATAATATGTATCATCGACATTTATCATTATTCTTGTAAGAACTGGATATATTTCTTAAAAATCTAAAGATGAAGTATTCAGTAACGGGCGAAATTCAAAGCCTTACAGAGAGTCTTCTTTCCAAAAGAAATATTGGATACTCAAAACGATAATGGAGGAGAATATACCTCTAAGGAGTTCGTAAACTTCTGCAGGATGTTGGGATCAAGAGGGAACTAACTTCATCTCTATAATCCCCAACAAACGGTGTTGTCGAAAGGAAGAACAGAACGACATGGAAGTCAGGAAGACCATGATTCACGCATCAAGATATTCCTATGTGCTTATGGGCAGAAGTAGCAATGACATCTATATATGTGCAAAACCATTTGTACCATGGTGCACTTGGGTTCAATACACCAGAAGAAATGTTCATCGAAAGAAGCCGAGGGTAAGCTATCTCAAAATATTTGTTTGTCCACCGCTTGTTCATATACCGAAAGAGAAAAGGAACAACCGAGTTCCTCCTAAGGAAGGGAATTCAGGATAATCGTGAAGCAATTCATGTCTTAATCTTACATACCCGTCACCCGCCATATTGAGATAATTAGGACGACCTTCATGAAGAAGCTGCAATTTAAGTAATCGAGAATATGTCAGCTTGAAGAGGTATGTAAAGAGGAACTCCAAGAAATCCCGTGATCATTTAATCTGTGAGGGAAGTTCCTAGAGATGAAGAACCTGTAAGGGAAGTCAGATCTTCCGATGAGGAAACTCTTGAATATCATGATACAACGTGGTTCGTTGGAACCTCCTTAAATGAACTTCTCCCATAAAAAGAAAGCCACTGGGCAAGAGAACTTATTCAAGATGGAGAGAAGTATGGCGTCCCAGAAGGAACCACAAGACAAACGAAGAGACCAAAGCCATTCTCCAGCTATAAGGCTTTGATGTGCAATCTTTGATGAAGAACCTGTTACATGTTTTGAAGAGGCCATCCAAGAAGGAATGGGTAGATGCCATGACAGAGGGAATACCAATCCATAATAAAGAATGATGTATGGGGAAATTCTCGTTCCTTTAATCGAAAGTAAGGATGGTATCATCAAAATGGCTATTCAAGATAAAACATGTTGCTGATGGAAGCATATGAAATATAAAGCAAGATTTGTTGCTCGCGGATTTTCCCGTATGAAGGCATTCACTATGAAGAGACATTCTCTCTCCTCGCGGGCCGTGATACACTTCAATCAGAACCATTATAGCTTTTAATGCCAAGATGAAATGGAAGGTAACCGTATTTGGATGTGAAGATAGCTTCTTTCCGGAATGGTTTCATTGAAGAGGAAGTGGATATAGAGAAACCCTCTGAGGTTGAAGACAGAAGTCTCATGTCTGCCGATTGAAGAAAGCCTTATATCGATTGAAGCAAACTCCTGTGAGCTTGGTATGGGTTTATAGACGCTTGATGAGCTTGGGCTTTACCAAGAGAAGCAAATTCAAATCTCTACTTCAAGATCATGGATAATGAACCAAGAATACGGCCATCGACGTGGATGACTTATTCTTAATCGAAGAAGAAAAACTCATCAATCGAATGTAAACACAGACTTGCTGCAGAATTTGAAATGAAAGACTCCGGCCTAATGCATTATTTCTTAGGTCTTGAGGCATGGCAAGAGTCCGGAAAGAATCTTCCTTAACCGTGGGAAGTACACGGTCGAACTTAAAGAGATTCGACATGCTCAATGCAAGTCCATGAATACACCCACAGCTGTGCCATTTAGTTGTTGGTCGATACTTCGTCAGATTTGGATAGATTCCACTGCATTTACAGATTATTGGATCATTGATGCACCTGACAAACACCCCACTGCACATTTGTTTCATGCTGAACAACGGAGTCAGCTTTCCTCGTGGAGTCTTGTTCATTTAGTGGCTGCAAAACATGTGATGAGGCACCTTAAGGATACAATGGATTATGGTCTCACTATGATGGAGGTCATGACTCACCGCATTGATATAAATTGGCTGAAATTGGGAAAGCAGTTAATACAATGAAAAGCACTCCGGATGTTGGCTCCAATTCTGGGATCAGCTATGATCTCATGGGCGAGAGGAAGCAATCCAAGATTGCTCTCAACACAGCGGAAGTAGAGCACAAGATGTTCAGCAATGGGCCATATGGCTTCTCGGGAAGTTGTTGACTGACCCATTTGACTTGGAGATGAGTGCAACCGCATTCTATGTGATAATCAAAGCTGTGCTTTAAAATGACAGAATCCTCGTGTTCCATGACAGGTCGAGGCACATAAAGATCCGCTATCATTTCATCCTACCACATGGTACGCAGAGGAGCCTTCAAGCTCTAGTACATTAGCACGGATGAACAGGTTTCATATGTGTTGATCGCTCTATTCTGCAAAAGTTTGAACACTTTCGAGATAAGCTTGGTATTCCGAAAGGACCTTCCTCGAAAAGGGGAGTAGATGTGGGATTCTTGCTTCCCTAATTTAGTTGTTAGACATAAAGCAAGATGAGTCATGCTTCACCTCGGCTGCTAGACGTGAAAAGAAGATGAGTTATAAGCTCGACCTAGTTGTTAGACGAATCATAACCTTCGGCCGTTCCTTTTTCCACCTAGTTGTTAGGACGTAGCAGCATTTTCGAGCCATGCTCTCACCCTCGCTGTTAGACGAAAGCATGATGTCGTGTGATCCTGTCTTCCGCACCTCTGTTAGACATAAAGCAAGATGAGTTATGCTTTTGACCTAGTTGTTAGATCGAAAGCAAGATGTTTATGATCTCGCCTCGACTTCATGCAGTTGGGGACGAAAGCGAGATGTTGATGCCCTTGCTTCCCGACCTCGCTGTTAGACGAATCAAGATGAGTCATGCTTCCACCTAGTTGAAAGACGTAAAGCAAGATGTGACCCACACCTATTGTGATGTTAAGTTTAGTGTAGTGACTATTGTGTGGACAGCCTATTGGTGATGAGGTAACATAATTACATGTTTGATGCAGATGATGATAGCATTCTTTTGAGAATGATGGTGTTGCTAATGAATAAAACTTTCGAAGGACTCTGAAATGTGCTAGACAATTGTTCAAGATGATACGATGATATTGTCCCTCAGATGCCACCATGATGCACTTCGCCCCCATTTCCATGAAGACTAATGAAGAATACCCTTTTTGTTATGGGGAGGTGTTGAAATAATGTAACCGCTAAGAGCATTCTTTATTATTTTGTTATTGGATTAAATCCCCATTGTGGATTAACCATGTCACATATTATTTTTATTATTAGATTTAATCCCCATTGAGGGCCAATCAAGTTAATTGTATACACCAACCTCCCTTTGTGGATTGAACAATGACAATCATAAATGCAAAGTGTGACAAGAATCTGGCCCCAAAATAGCTATAAATGAAAGGGCCGTGATTGACTCAGTGTGGATTTACCCACCCAAAGGTGAGAGGTCGGGTCTCAGATGGTGACTCTCTCACACGCTCTAGATTGATAAATGGGTGAGGCTAGCTACCACTTCTTATAACACATTACACTTCACTTGCTCATTCTCTATGAGGCAAGTTGCATTTTCAGTTGGAGAGAGGAGAAGAAGGGTGGCGCATCTCTTGGAGGATGATTTTCTGTATTGGTTGAGTTATCTCTTGAACATTGTATAAGCTATTTATGATAAGGAAGTTTTTTCTGGGTTTTCTTCCCCTAGAGGGTTTCCCAGGATAAATGTTTTGTCTATTTTGGATGTGTATTTCTCAGTGATCTTGTTCTTATTATGCTCTTATCTTATGAAATGCAAAGAACTATAATAATGGCATAAACATTAACAATATATAGATAATATTTTCATCCTAGGTCTTCAGATGCTTCTAGTTGTAACCACTCAAAATTTGTACCAAAGTCATGTTGAATACTTATGTCTTCCCATATGTTTGTGGCTGGAATGTTGTAGACCTCTTGATCTTATTTTCCATATTCTCCCACAATGTAGTACAAAAAGAACTGAGAAATATGGTGTTGTTTTGTGAGATGATGCTCCTTGGTATCCCAAAGTGAAACCAGACCTATTCAAAGGACAAGTGTGTTTCTTCCTGTCCCTTGATGGTATTTTTACAAGGAATGCTAATGCACATTTTTTTCACCTATCAACTACCACAAATAAATAGTCATGTCCTTTCCTATTTGTTGGTAAACCTCTCGTAAAATCCATGGAAATAATTTCCAAAGGTTGAGTGGGTATAGGTAAGGGATGGTATAGACCTTACTTCCTATTATTGAGCTTGTTGGTACAAAAACTTATATATCCTCTAATATAGCATGGTACATATTATTGCATTCTAGGCCAGTACACATACCTATGTAAGTTGGAAATTATTTTCCTGACACAAAAATATCCTACAACCTTGGAGGTATCATCCTCTCTGATAATCTACAATCGTACACCTTTAGGTACATAGAGCTTGTCTATATTGTAGAGTAAACCATTATGGAAATGATATTCAACCTTGTTGTCACCTTATTCTATATAAATTTGGCCTTGTAGCTTTCGAAACACCTCCTTGAAGTCCTCATCTTCTGTGTATGCATATTTGTATGCATCATGGATAAAAGGATATGTTAGTCAAAAAATTTCCTGGGCCTATTTTCTTTTGTTGGTTGCACCTTTTTTAACATTTTACTTTTCATTTTGGTGTGATTTTCTTTTCTTAATTTCATTTGCATTTGCTTCTTATAGGATAAGTTTGAAATTTTGCATGGAAAGAAATATGTCACATAAGATGTGTTATTTACAAGTGCATTATCAAAGGTTAAATAAATAAACAAGTACACTACAAGAATGTTTCCATTCTTGTAGCACATGAGGAAATCGTTATTTCAAGTGTGTTTCAAAAAACAAGATCATGCCATATGTTTTGAAATCATGCAGAAGATCATGAAAATGATTATGATTTTAGATTATGTCATATATAAATCATTTTTCTATCCTTATGCATGATTTATAGTACACGAACTCAAATATGCTCGATACTTCAATCATTCCAAGTGTCAGACCACGAATTAACACATGCAAAATTAAGATTTAATTTTGTTTTTAAATAGTTTTCTGAAATAAAGGAAAATATAGTTTAACGCCATTTGCATACAAAATAATTATTGTGTTAGGTGTTAGGTGTTATGTGCAAGTATACTTAAAATCTTGAATAAGGTGAAACCCTAATTCTCACAGGTATATAGAGCTTGTGGTTAGCGTGCTCATGCCAGAGTGGAGTATGTCTCCCAAGAAAGGAGGTTGAGTTATCATATTGGAACCCGAGGGAACTAAATTAGTGGAAGCTTGCCCATAAATTATGGAAACAATCATCAATGGATAATAGTTTAAGATCTATCGCACTTTCCAGGGGCACCATGAAGAAATTTCAATGTTGTTTTCCAAGAATTTCTATGGGTTTTAGACTCATGTTGGAAATGTGATCATTCATGTCAGTGAGAAATTCAATTTTAGAAATTTCTTGATTTCCTGTAAAGGGTGAAATATTATGGAAGAAAATCAAACTACCTGCAGACCTATGGAATTAATTCTTAGGGATAGAACACCACAACCCAGATTGGAGCCAAGGAATTCCAAATAAATCGATGAAGTCAGAGTGGTAGAGTGTTTTAGCAGTGGTCTAGAAGTATATAAACTATGAATTTAGGTTTTCCACCATTCATTTCTACCACATGTATTTTCTAATTAATTTAAATGGTGATCAGGAAATGAATTTTCCCTTTTACCTATTAAAAATATTGAAAGAAATGGCGAAGAGGATATAGAGTCATCCTAAAAGTGCTCATAAAATATTACTTCATCAATGTATAATTACAATTTTGGTTATGTATGCATTAAGAGAAGTTCAAGTGTCATGGGAACAATTATTGTCTTCCTTAGGATTCGAAGAACGGGGTTCAAAAACACAAAAGACAACTCCTGATAGGAAAACTAAGGTTTCAAAAAGAAAGGGAAGTGAATCAAAAAGCCAAAAAAAATTACAAGAACATTCTCCTATAGCTAGAGAGACCAGATCAAGAAAGAGGAAGATCATTTTACAGCAGAAGGAAGAAATTAAGTAGGAACCTGAATTCTCTACTTCAAAAAAGGAATTTGTGGTTTATGACAGAGTTTATACCAGAAGGATGACAAGGAAAAGGACATAGGAATTAAAAAGGGTAAAACTTGAACTTTAAATAGAAAATCATGATAGATCAATTGATAATCCTCCAATGAAAATATAGATCAAAAAGAATAAACACAAACAACATGTTAGCTACACTAACATACCCAAAACTAGGCTTAAAAATAAGATAAGGCTTAATTCAAAAGATTTTTTCAAACCATCTCTCAAGAAAGATAATTTGATTGTCATAAATGATGAAACCTATAAAGAAAATCCTGAGATTACTAAGAAATAAATATTTTCAATCAAAACCTTAAGGGAAATTCCAATGAGGAAACCCAGGTAGGAAAAGCAGCAACAACCAGAGGTTGAAATTGATTCTTCTAAATCAAATGATGGAATAGAAAAAGATCCCACCTACAGCCCATAGATGCAAGAATTGTCACATGAAACATACATATTATATGAACAGGTGAAAGAGGAAATTATTGAATAAAAATCTCCAGAAGAATGTCAATATCAAAGAGATCCTAAAAAACCTAGAAGATCCATCGATCTAAACAAATATGCATCAGAAGAGGATCAAGATCAAGACAAGGTAAAAATAGAGGATATACAAGAAGAACATGGAATAGAATAATATAGGAAAATTATTGAGGATTTGAGGAAATATAATCAAAATCTTGAAATGTGGAATGTTAAGCTACATGAGAAAGTAAAAAACTTAGAGTAAAAACATAAGAAACAACGATATTTTACAAATAAAATTAAAAAGAAGAACATTAAACTGTACTGGATTAATGTGGTACTCAATACCAAATTAAAGCATGAAATATCTAGAGGACAAACTTTTGTTCAGAGGTGAAAGGTATCAAAGGCTGTCTCAATACACAAGTTATATCTAATTTTGGTGTGTACTGCCAAAATAGTCGTTTTTGTAACTCTCTTTTGACAGGATGATGAGGAAATTCATAAACTTGAAGAATTGTTTTGCAAGAAGGATCATCATCATGAATGACATTGATATAGCATAAAGTTGAAGGTCTAATTTTTTCAACGTATCAATTCCAAGGCCAGTTGTTGTTGATCCTATGTGTAAGGGTCAAAGATATCTTAGGAAGTTATGTTAGGAAATATTTTCCCTAATATATAGGATTTTGTTGTTGTCTTATTAAGTGTAATATCTAATTGATAGCCATATATATCAAGTTTGTTACTAGGTTTTAGTATCTCAGATCCAAATGGAAATCAAATTTTTGTATAAAACGGGAATTAGATGACAGAGTAAGGGGTTTAGATTTTGTGGGAACAAAGAACAAATTGGTCAAAAATTGAAAAGATGGAATCTGTAACTTTTTTTCACTCAATTGAAAGACATTCTGATGGTTAGACTATATTCTTCTATGTTGTTATTTTTATATATTATTGTGAATGCATATGAAATCTTTACAAAGAAATGGTGTATCCTGTTATGTTCTGAATTTCAGTCAAAGATTTTGTTGATTTAATTCATCTTTTCAAGATTTACATTTAAAATCATTATTTTTGGTTTCTGAATATTATTTGGGAATTTGAAACTTCTTCTTTACAAGTGAACACATTGTAACTTGTAACTTTTCTCTTTCATCAGTCCTTATTTTAGTCATCTAGATTATCAGAGTGAAATCCTTTGATTAAGTTGATTTTTTTGGAAACTTGATCTTAAAGTGTAACCTGGTCAACTATTCTCCAACCTATCCACTACCTGATCCACAAACCAAATCTATAAATTCATTTGTTCTACAAATATAAAACATTGCAATAACAGAGGTGCCCTATATTGCCCCTTAAAAGTCAGGGACAACTTTAAGGATAAAATATTTTGGTGTCATTTCGGGGAACGGAGGAACGAAGATATATTTCCCTAGGAAGAACGAAATTGAGAAGAGATAGGTCTTGATGGTGGACAAGAGTTGGACATTGAAATTAGACTGCATATTTTGCCCTTGACGACTCCATTGTAGAAGTTTTGGCTCCTAAAAGAGAAGTGAAAGGAACAAAGTCTAAGCCTACCAAATCCCTAGTATCATCTTCATCTTCAAGAAAAAGAGTGAACATAACCAACCTAGATCCTAAGCCAACTCCAATAGTACCAAATCCAGAAAAAATATCAAAAAAATAAAAAGATACCCAAGACTAGTCTTCATCTTCTAAAGGTAAGTACTCATCTAAAGAGTTTACTTCTGCTCCTAAAAACTCTATTGTTATTCCTGAAAAAGAGTTAGTTCCCATTATTGAATAAAATCCTATCATTTTAGAGACAGTTGAAGAAAAGTTCAAATCTGAAAATATTTCTTTGGAAGAACAGGTAGCTCTTCAATTAGGATAACGGATGGGTGAGGAATGGAATCCCTTATCTTATATCATTAAAGATAAACATGATGAATAATTGAATTTTCTGGGAATACCTATTAAATACTTTCCTAAGTATACTAAGGAGGAAATCAATCAGATCTTATCAACATCATTTCCTCAGCCAAGCACTTTTGAAAGAGTTGAACTAGAAATTCAAGTTTTTAATAATATCCTTTCCATTGAAGGATTCTTACAATCTAAAGAAACCCATAATAAACAATATTCACCTCCTAAAATCCAAACAAAAGTCTCACCTTCTGCATCTCAACCTTCATCGCCACCTAAAGTAAATACTTAGGTTGCTCAAACAATGGTTGTAAATAGGATGGATTCTATCATTATTGCTAGATATGCACCCCTGGTCTTACCTCAAGTCATAAGTGCTTTCCCAACTAGATATTACATGAAATACTTTCCCAGATTTAATGGGGAGGGAGATGTTACTGTTGAAGAACACTTACCCTACTTTTATAGTTTTGCAAATAATTTCAATATATAGAAATCAGATGTTTGGATGAGAGTGTTTGTTCAAATCCTAGATGGAGAAGTAAGAAAATGGTTTCGAGGTCTTCCTATAGGTTCTATTCTAGATATTGACATTTTAGATGAGATTTTTCTGAAATAGTGGGGAGACAAAAATGATTACTTTTATTATATCAATGAGTTTGGATCCATGAAAACAAAAAGTTGTGATTCTGTGTCAGATTTTACTAAAAGGTTTAATAAATTGTATACCAAAATCCCTGATGAAATCAAGCCTACTGAAACCTCTACTAAAATTACTTTTGTTAATTCCTTTGATGTTTCATTTTCTCTTTTATTGAGAGAATTAAGGTATGCTACCTTCAACTCAATGCAAGAGGAAACTATTGAGGTAGAGTCAAATATTCTAGTAGCAGAAATATTAAAGACAAAATCTGATAGAGACAGAAAGAAGAAGAAATAAGGTGTCCCATCTTCTTCCAATACAACAACATCTGATCCAAAAATTGATGAAATGGCTAAAATGTTGAAGACTCTAACATCATAATTGGCTAGATTAAAATTGGAAACAAAGAAACTGAATATATGTGTTTAGGATGGTGGGAAAAAGAATCCAAATCAGTTTAGAAGACCACATAATGCTCCTCAGATCATGCAAAGAGAAATAAGGAATCATGAAGACCAAAGGATCTTGCCTTCTTTCCAGAATAATTTGGTTAAAGATACAGAAGAAAGTGACGATGTTGAAGAAAATTATACAAATCATTTAGATTGAACTGAGCTTCCTACAAGTCACTTGACTCAACAAGAATATGAGGATTCTTTGATATCAAATAAATTTGATGATCAAGAGGAGGAAATTTTTCAGAATGAGCCTCAAAAGAAATATAATTTAAGGTTTAAACAAAGTGGGTCAAAACCAAATGTTCAAACTCAGATTAAGAAGACAAATAATCCAACCAAGCAGGGGCCAAGCAAATCAGATCAACATCAGAAACCTATCAGGGTAGGTGTTCCATAGGTAAAAGAAACAGAAAGACAATTATCTCCTTTTAATTTGGAGCACAAGATAAATAAAATTAAACTTCATGTTCCTTTGGTGGATCTAATGAAAATGATCCTTTTAAACATTATATCTTGAAGGTTTTGAAATATATTGCACCTTTTATCTCTTCAAATACTTCTCCTTCACCTGTTATCTCTTCAGATAATGTAAATTTGCAAGATGTAAGTCATTCTATCACAATTGGTCACCACCATTTTATATATCCCTAAACATTCATGATAAAATTATGAATAATTGTCTCATGGACTCAAGAGCTTCACATAATTTTATTCCAAAGGTGGTTATGGATGAGTTAGGGTTAGATATCAAAAAAACATACCAAGATCTCTATTCATTTGACTCTAAAAAATTCAAGTATTTAGGAGTTATCAAAGATTTGGTTGTAACATTGTCTCATCTACCTATGAAGAGTGTTGTTATGAAAATTGTAGTGGTTGATATACCACCAAAGTTTGGAATGTTGTTGTCTAGGTCTTGGGATAAAAGGTGGGTGGATATTTGAAAATGGATCTGACATATGCAACCATACCTATTTTGGTGGGAGAACATCAGAAATTATACACGGAAGTCTGGCTTGCTTATAGTAAGTAATCATGACAATCCAGGAAATCATCTTATATATGCAGTAGATGATGAAATTGGCTCAACAATATTTCATATCAATGATGATATTCCATAATCACCAACTAAAAAACCTATTGGCAAGCTAGAGAAAGGTATGAAAAAAATGTTTTGGAAGATTTTTTTTATGGTTCATGTTCAAAGGAGGGATATGGTATTGGGATTGTTTTCGTTTCTCCTACCAAGTAAGTCATACCTCTGTCTTATAAATTAGAATTTGAGACTACCAATAGCATTGAAAAATATGCAGGGGAGGCAGGTGCGGGAGGGGTGTTGTACAACCCTAGAGGAAATTGTTTGCTAAAATTCTCCTGTAACTTTGGAAATACTAACAACAATATGGTCGAATCCTATGTGATTTATCAAGGGATTTTGTTGGAACGAGAGAAGCAACTAAAGCATATCACAATAGTAGGTGACTCAAAAAACATCATCCATTTTTTTGTTCTGGGAACCAATCCCAAAGAAGCTAATCTCCATAGAATTATTGATCGAACAAAGGTACGTATGTCCTCCATTAAAGATAAATTCTATCATATATTGTGAGGAAACAATCGAGAAGCCGATAAAATGGATAACCGAGAAATCAGAATGTCCCCTGGATCTATTAAATTCCAAGGATGAGTTCAATTTGTATCCCCTCCCTAATGTAAAATCCCCCAAAGAAAATATGTGCTAGCTAGATCCATGATGAACAAAGGATGACACGTCTAATATACATGAAATGTGAGGATAGTTATAAAATGGAATATTGACCCTGTACTCTTACCATATTCTGGATTGTAGGGATGTGCAGGTTGCACTTGGCTCAGGTCCCATCCATGATGATGTGTGATCGGTCAAAAAAATATTACCCTCATGGGACTTCTTGACATGTTTTACTTTTCAGTATCATTCCAAATCAAGTGTTAATGGATTTGATGACAAATGAAAAGGATATAATCATGAATGGAATTGTGGAAATCTAGGAAGTACATGCCACAATAGTCCCCTCAAGAACTCTGGTTTGTGGGAAGATATGAAGTAGCTGGAGTTCATGCACCCCTGTCGTATGAAGTCCTATTAATATTGGGATAGTGCCAAAGTTGTTTAATATCAAGAAGTTTCAAATATTCAGGAGAAATTCCCATCTCTCAATCAGTTTAGTGAAACTCATTGCTTTCCACTAGGAAAAGGAAAATTTGGGTGCCTAGTGGTCAGGTTGAGATCTGAATTCTCCAACACAGTTACTTCAGTGTTTGAAGGAAATTCCAGAATGACGAGAATTAATTGAGGCATAGATTAAAATATCGAGGAACGTAAAAGGGCTTGGTTAATGCACTCATATCCTTGAGCTCTCCCGCGACCTCCTGCACTATAATTCGGAAATATACCTGGTCAGTTTCTATGGTTTCCCTCTTCTTTTGTTTAAAATATTCTGTCAAATTCACTATTGTCATGAGATACTGTCTATAAATTCAAAGTGAGCGTTGAATTCTGTCAATACTTGTTATAGAAATATTTTCCTCACCATTGTTATCTTGCATAGAGGGCCTTTTTCCATTTCCCTATACAGACTTGTCATCCCCTTTTGATGAATCACTAAAAATACATATTTTTCCACATATACGCACCCTATCTACTATATAGCATGTGTATACGCAAGCTACTCCACTATAGCCCACGTACATCAGGATTTGTGCCAAAAAATACAAAAATGAAGTTGGGTTTCCATGTCACGACAGGAGATCTCTGATCCTTGGCCTTCCATATACTAGAAACGTTCTAACTTAGCCCTTCGGTTGCATTTTTAAGGCTATAAGAGCATAGTTCCGAGCTATGGAAAAGGGGAGAAAGCATTTAAATTTGAGAGCAAAGTTACTCTGGAGAAGTTACTTCATATTGAATCTGCATCCCTTTGTCCCTCAAGTCTGAACACAATGTTCAACTCCCAAGCTCTTTCCCTATTGTTGAGAGAACCTCATTGTCTCTTTTCTATGAGCTTGCCTTTGGTGGAGGATTGAAGTGGTGGAGACCCAGTTGGAAGGAACTTGTTTTCTTGGTTCCGAACCATGCTGACATGGAAGTCTATAATGTTATCACTTATGCTAATCATTTATTAATAGAAATACTCCTTTCCCACCTTTTGGTATCGTGCAAATATATGATTATTATCCATGTGCATGTTTGTAATGTTTATTGATGGATTATGCTATCTAATGTTCTAACCTTTTATATTGTCACTATATGCTTGCTCTACTTGTTTGTTGATAACTTGTCACAGGTATAAATCTTTGGGTCGAAGTGCTCAATGGTGGACATATTCAAATGTTGGAATGAGGTAGGCTTGTTTCTTATCTCGCTTGCACATTGGTTTATATAGAATATGTTAGAATTGAGTAGATTTCTGCAGTCATACCTGTCTATTGTGGTTTACCCTGACCATAGAGAGTTTTTCCCTCGTAAAAATACTTTCCCACCTCCTGGATTCAAAGGAAGTCTCTAGAAATTTTAGTTGGTTGCAAGCTAGTGGAAAATCAAACTCTTAAATATTTATATCCCAATTCTCTATCTCTCATCATGGCACATGGGAAATCCCCTCAACAATCTATGGCGCTTGATGATGAGGATCTAGTGGAGGATAACTTTACCTTCACCCAATGAATTTTTATCAAAGTAGACTGACATAGCTCAACCCTCTCCTTTTCCTTGGAAATGTTGGCACAACACAGAGTGCTCATTGAACAACTATAGGACAAAGTGGACTTCCTTCATAGACAAGGGGAGACGATGCAAACAAAATTGGATGTGAGGGATTCATCATCAGAGCTCTCAGTCCATAATCAAAATGAAGTGGATCAAAGAAGACTAGAAAATATTGAAAATTTTCTACTACCATATCTAAATTTGGCTATGGTTCCACCAGCAACAGAATAATTCATCAAAAAAGAATAGTAGTATACTTGAACATAATTTTACAAATCAATGTAATATGAAGGACAATTGTATTTGAATGATAAAGTTTTGAACTCAGTAATGCATGATAAGTTTCTGAATGCTAATGTTTTTTGTAATAAAAATTCATGTGATTTTGGATTCCCTTCTTAACCAACATTTTTCTATGTACCCAGCGACCTCGATCACGCTTTTTTATTAATAAAATTTTCTCCAATTTTTGTAAAAAAAAACATTGCAAAATATGAGGCTTTACTGCTGGGATTAAGAGCTGTAAAAGATATGGAGATTGACAAATTAGCAGTTTTTGGACATTCTGAATTAGTCATCCATTAATTCATGAATATTTATCAGAAAAAGTAGCAAATATTGAAGCAATACAAGAATAAGGTATGGGACTTTGTTGAAAAATTCTTTTTGAATTTTGATATCACATTTGTTTAGAGAAACTTTAATCGACACTTAGAAGGTTCACTAGCATTAGAAGCTATCAATTTCAAAACTTCGTTATGTTCCAATTTGAGATATGAAAGTGAAGTTAAACATAGGCCTTCAATCCCAGATAATATCAAACACTGGAAATTTTTTAGTGATGACCGAGGAAAGAAAAGATTTCTATAAACTATTGATGAATTTTATGCAATTTCTATTGACCAAGAGAATGAAAATGATGAGGCAAAAATTCAATCAAATGTATTTTTTTTTTTTCAAAATAAGGTATTATGGCATAAAATTTTGGATTTAAAGACAAATCATATTTCAAAATGGATGGTCCCACTGGAAGATTGTTAGACAACAATAATGTTTCCAAAAAATATTCAATATAGATTCAAGAACATGATGTCTTTGATTGTGATATTGGTACTATTGTAGATCCAAAGATTATTAAACTGTCCAATGCATTGTCATAAGAGAAGAAGAGAAGGTATGTTAAACTTATGAGGGAATTTTCTTATATTTTTGCTTGGTCATATGAAGAACTTAATATTTTTTACACTGACATAACTTGACATAAAATTCCTTTGAAAATGGGATCTAAACCTTTCAGGTAGAAAATGAGACAGCTTAATCCTATGGTGTTTATTATTATTGAAAAAGAGTTAAAAAAGACTACTAGATTCTAATATTATAGTACCCTTGAGATAGTCAGAGTGGGTGGAAAATTTGGTGCCAGTAGGGAAGAAAAATGGTGAAATAAGGTTATGTGTGGATTTTAGAAATCTAAACAGGTATTCACTCAAGGATAACTATCCATTACCAAAAATGGATCACATTTTTTAGAAAGTGGTAGGTGCTAAGAGGATATTCATGTTAGATGGGTATTGTAGATACAATTAGATTGCGGTATTTGAAGAAGATAAAAAGAAAACTTCTTTTACTACTCCATGGGGTACCTTCATGTATAACAAGATGCCTTTTGGGTTGATGAATGCAGGGGATACATTCCAAAGAGAAATGGACATTGCATTCATTGGAGAAAAAGGAAAGTTCATGGTGATCTATATTGATGAAATCATTGTTTTCTCAAATACTGATGATGAACACTTGCAACATCTCAAACAAACTTTTTTAGGAAATGCAGAAGGTATGGCATATCTTTAAACCCAAAGAAATTCCATTTCTCTATGCATGAAGGCAAGCTCTTAGGCCATATTGTATCTAAAGGAAGAATCAAAATAGATCCTGAGAGGGTGAATGCCATTCAAAAGATTGATATTCCAAGAAACAAAAACGTTATTCAGTCATTCATAGGTAGAATTAAATTCTTAAGGAGATTCATACCTAATTTTTCTAAAATCATCAAGCTCATCACAAACATGCTAAAAAAATATGTTGAGATTAAGTGGACACAAGAAGCTAAGTAATCCTTTGAAAATATAAAACAAGGTTTAATTGAAGATCTTCTCCTCATTATTCCAGATTATTCTAAGGAAGTTTTGGTATTTTCTTTTTCCTTCAAAGATACCATTTTTTTTGTATTACTACAGAGAAATGATGAAGGGTTCGAACAACCTATTTCTTTCTTCAGTAAAAATCTTAGAGATGCAGAGCTGAAATATGACATGGAAAAATAAGCTTATGCCTTAGTGAAGGAATCAAAATCTTTCAGAGATTATGTTTTGCATTCTAAGATAATTTCTTATATTCCTAGAAGCAATGTGAAAGATATGTTTGTGCAGACATACAATGAATGAAAGAGAGGTAAATGGATAGAAAATCTCTCTGAATATGATGTAGAAATCAAACCTACCAAATTGATCAAAGGGCATGGTCTGGCAAGGTGGCTTGTTGACTCAAATTGCAAATCTCTTGGACTGCACTATATTCAAAATCAGTCAGTTGTTCTAGTATCACAGGATAAAGAAAAAAACTTATAGGTATTGGAAAAATATCATTCCTCATCATGGTATAAGGACATAGTTTTTTTTTTGCATAATTTTCAGTGACCATCGGATTTTGATAAATCTAAAATAAGATCTCTCAAGCTAAAGGTTGTAAAGTAATGCTTTATTAATCAAGATTTGTTTTGGAAGGATCCAAATGTAATTTTGTTGAGATTTATTGATGAGGATGAATCAAATTTTATTATGACTGACCTGCATAAAGGTGTTTGTGGAGGACATCAGCATTGGAAAGCCATAACATTTAAAATTTTGAGAGTTGGCTACTACTAGCCCACCCTATTTTTTGATGTGTCTAAAATTAGAGCATATAAGAAATGTCAAATGTTTGTTGGAAAACAAGAATTACACTCTCCTCCCTTAAATCTAATCATAGAAAATATCCATTTCCAACAATGGGGCTTGGAATTCATAGGATAAATTCATCCACCCTCCAATGAACAACACATATGGATATTGACATCCGATGATTACTTTATGAAATGGATTGAGGACATTCCGACCAGAAATGAAATTGATAAGGTAATTATAATTTTTTTGGAAGAAAATATATTTTCTAGATTTGGTTGTCATAGAAAATTAATCATAGATAACGCTCAGGAATTCAAGTCTTCTTCTATGATTGAATTATGTGAAAGATATAATGTTACTCTGGAACATTCTAATCCATATTATCCATGGGGTAATGAGTTGGCAGAATCCTCCAACAAGATCATGATAATAATCATCAAAATATTAGTGGAAGATAACAAAAAGGGATGGAATTTTGAGCTAAAATATGCTTTATGAGATGATAATATTAGCACCAAAAATTCAATTGGAACTTCTCCTTACCAGTTGGTCTATGGGATAGATGTTATTTTCCCAACCCAACTTGGTTTACCTATACTAAAATTTCTTCAATAAGAATTGGAAGAACCTAATGATATTCAAAGAAGGGTTTTTCAAATTATTGAGGTACAACAGAGGAGAGAAATCTTAAATGAAAAATATGAGGCTTATCAAAGAAAAGTAAAAACAACATTTGACAAGAATACTAAGAAGGACAGTTTCAAAACAAGGGACCTTGTTCTGAGATGGGATGCTAGAGGGGAGGAGAAGCCAAAACATGGTAAGTTTGACAATTTGTGGTTTGGCCCATTTAAAATAGAAAAAACTTTTCACAACAACACTTTTTTCTTACGAAACTTGGATGAGAGTGAGATATTTGGAGGCCCAGTCAATGGGCATTTTCTGAAACATTATTTTACTTAAAGAACCAGGGTTAATTTATCTTGTACAAGTTGTTTTTTTGTGTGTGTGTTTAGCAGATCAATAAGACTCCATATCCCAATGTAGAGACTAGTCTACAATTTAACTTATTATATTTTGGTATTTCAGAATGTCGAATGGATGATCTATAATAATACAGAGGTCAGAATAGATAATAAAATAATAGATTGAAGGTCACAAGTTTCAGTGATAGAATAGAAAAAGGAGGCATTTGTCCACAGTTCTTAATGTCTCACAAAGAGAACATTATCCCTATATGGAGCCAATGTCAGTCCCTAAGCCTATTACCACCTTTATTTTCTTAAATTTTAGCTTGTTCTATCATAACATGTCCTGAGCCTATTTGATTTTGTTGGTTGCACCTTTTTTAACATTTTACGTTTCATTTTGGTATGATTTTCTTTATTTAATTTAATTTTCATTTTCTTCTTATAGGATAATTTTTAAATTTTTCATGGAAATAAATATATAACATTAGATGTGTTATTTACAAGTGCATTATCAAAGGTTAAAGGAATAAACAAGGACACTATAAGAATGTTTCCATTCTTGTAGCACATGAGTAAATCATTATTTCAAGTGTGCCCCAAAACCAAATATCGAGCCAGATGTTCTGAAATCATGAAGAAGATCATGCAAATGGTTATGATTTTAGATTATGTCAGATCTAAATGATTTTTCTATCTTTGTGTGTGATTTAATGTACATCAACTCAAATATGCTCGATACTTCAATCATTCCAAGTGTCGGTCCATGAATTAACACATGCAAAATTATGATTTAATTTTGTTCTTAAATATTTTTATGAAATAGATGGAAATACAATTTAATTCCATTTGCATACAAAAACCATGATGTGTTAGGTGTTCTGTGCAGGTATCCTTGAAATATCGAATAAGGGGAAACCCTAATTCTCACATGTATACATAGCTTGTGGTACGCGTGATTTTTCCAGAGTTGAGTATGTCACCCAAGAAAGGAGGTTGAGTCCTCATATTGGAACCCGAGGGAACTGAATTATTGGAAGCTTTCCCAGAAATTATGGAAAAATCCATCGATGGAGAATAGTTTAAGTTCTATCGCACTTTCCAGGGAAACCATGGAGAAATTTCAATGTTGTATGCCAAGAATTTTGATGGGTTTCAGACTCAGGTTGGAATGTGATCATTCATGTCACTGAGCATTCAATTGCAACAACTTGGCGATTTCCTATAAATGGTGAAAGATAGTAGAATAAAATCAAACTACATGCAGAACTGTGCAATTAATTCCTAGTTCCAAAACACCACAACCCATATTGGAGCCAAGGAATTGCAAATAAATGGTTTAAGGAGGAGTGTTTTAGTATTGGTCCAGAAGTATGCAACCTGTGAAGGTAGGTTTTCCATCATTCATTACTACCACATGCATTTACTAATGCATTTAAATGGTTATCAGGAAATGAATTTTCCCTTTTACCTGTTAAAACGATTGACAAAAATGGTGAAGAGGATACAAAGTCATCCTAAAAATGCTCATAAAATATTATTTAATCAAGGTATAATTAAAATACTAGTTATGTATGCATTAAGAGAAGTTCAAGTGTATTGGGAACAATTATTGTCTTCCTTATGGTTCGAAGAATAGGGTTCAAAAACACAAAAGAAAACTCCTGAAAAGAAAACTATGGTTTCAACAAGAAAGGGCGACATATCAAAAAAAACAACAAAGGTACAATAAGTTTCTCATGTAGCTAGAGAGACCATATCAAGCAAGAGGAATATTGTTGGCCCTTGGTTATGTAAGGAAGTGAAGATTAAAGAAGAAAAGAGAAGTACAAACTATGTGGAAGGAACATAAACCGAGGAAGGTTTGAAGTGGTTAAAGAATAAGAAAAGACGGAGTGAAGCGAAGGAAAAGCTATCCGTTGGAAGAGAAGATCAAGGAAGATAAAAGATCAAAGAAGAGGGATCGTGGACAACTCAACAAGTGTAAAAAGGCATCAACGAGTGCTTGGGAGCACCTCATGGAAAAGAAGGAAAGACAGGTTGGTGAAGCCCTTAAAGAACGGGTCAAGTGGACCTAGGGTTTTGGCACCTAGGGTTTTGGATCTAGGGTTTTGACACCTAGACTTTTCCATGTAATGTATAAATAAAGGTCTAGAATACCTGGGAGGGTTCGTTCTAATTTGTTTCATTGATACGATGGTTGTTTTTGTTCATTGTTGATTATTGTTGATAGCATTATTGAGACTGTATTGTAAGATCTTCAGCTGGGTGCGAAGATCAACCCTGCAGCTAGGTGCGCAGGGGGGGGAAGAGAGAGAGAGAGAGAGATCTGCAAGCTAAGTGCGTAGATGGAACTTTATGTTTTCATCTAATATATCAATAAACATAGTTTTTTGGATGTAGCCCTAGAGAGAGGGTGAACCACGTATATCTTTTTTTTCTTTGTGGTGGATGTTGTGTTATCTGTTATCCTATTATTGCATTGTTGTTTTAGATCTGAGATATAACTTGTGAAGTAAGCTTAAGAGTGGTAAATAATATCTAGATTGTTGTGTGTCGTTATCCTAGACCCACTTTGCATTTCCTCTGGTTGTAGGCACCTGTGTCCTGCAACTCCCTATTTCTACTTCGGGTGAGACTGCATCCACTTCGCAGGTGTTCCCTAAAGGGAAAGTATTTAGGGTTTGTTGGTGTGCTATTAGAGTTGAATCCTGGGTCTACTCATATACCAATAAATGGTTCCATTTCCAGGACCGAGATATTTCGAGGGAATGTCAAGGTGGTTTCCATCAAAGACAGAAATTCAGAAGTGGATAGAAGAACAAGAGAAGTACTTCGATGAATACCATAACAAGAATCCTATCATTAGTATAGAAGATTGGTTGGGAAGGTACATATTCATCGGAATACATGATATTTTCTTTGAAGGAATTCATAAAAATTTATACGAGTGGTTAGCCAGATTAGCAGATACCCAATTTGAGATCAGATCTAGACAACCTATGGTTTGGACAACAACGTTGATCAAGAAGGTCAAGAGAGTTGATAACGTTGAGTCTAGAGCATTGGATCTCTGGTTTGATAGCACTATTGGAGGGTACATTACTGATTTTGTTGTCGACAAGGTCGAATCGTATAGTCAAGTAGAGAGGTACTTCTTTAAGGGACCTAGAGGGAAGTTCCTAAACTTTTTAAAGTTGAGGATTAAGATGTTATTGCATGAGAAGAATATCCTAAAGATACAGTGAAGCTAATGTTCAAGAATTCAAACAGTGATAGTGACATAGAGGTTGGACTCACACGCAGTGGGAGACCATTTAGGGAGGCTCCTCTTGCAAACCTATTTAAGAAAAACTATGGAGACAAGGGATTCTATAGTGGATAAGAATAATATCTAATGGATGAACATCATTCAGATTCCGCAAGAACAGAGGAAGTACAGACCGTGGAACTTCACCAAGGAGAGCCAAAAACTTCAAGAACTACGCATATTGTTGAAGTAAGTACTATTACTCCTCCTGTTGTTTTAGAATCATTAAGTAACTTGAGTAACCAAAGTAGTCAGAGCCATTAGACTATTGTTACCATCAGTCTAGCACATACTCAGTCGAGAAACCAAGGAAGATCTATGGCAGATGAGATGAGGTTACCCATTTTCAAAGGAGATGGATATGAAGATCCTGATCAACACTGGTTCTTATGCGAATTTGTATGGAGCATCAAGAAAGTCACTGGAAAAGATGTTAAGAGAACTCAGTTTAATACTACCTTGAGGGATCGTGCTATGAAGTGGTATATGAAGTTTTCTTTAGGACCTGGAAAACCTAAACCGATGAATGACATTAATACTGCGTTGAGTGAAGAATTCAAGAAACCTAATTTGGAGTCATAGTGCATTAGAGAGATGAAATAAATCAAGCAGACGGTAATTGAACTTGCTTGGGAGTTTGATTAGAGATTTAAGACTATGATAGGTCATTTAAGTTTCCATATCCTAGACGAATAGAACAAAAAATGGTTCATCGTTTCTCTCCTGCCACACATCTGAGTTCCTCTGATGTAATAGAAAGTCGCTTCGTAGGATGAAGCACTGGATATCGTTATGAAACTAGAAGCAACCCCTGTAGGAGAATCCAACCCAGGTATGAGACAAATATTGAATTAGTTAACCAGTTTATCTTTATAGGTCTAAGATATGAAGAAAGACAAAGGAAAATAGAAAATAGAATATATCTGGTGCATCAGATGTAAATCATAGGGCCATAATAAATAGTATTGTCCCCTATTTCATGAATTTTTGGCCTTTGGAGCACCTAGTCCTTTGAAGCAGGCTACTGTACCTTGGTGCGAGGTATGTAGAAATAGACATCACCCTGGTGACTGATATTATATGCAAAAATATGTTTAGACACCCACCAATCTTTACTGCACATTCTGTAAATCTGTGGTGCATGATGAGAAGGATTGTAGGGATTACGATCTCATGCATGAAAGATCAAGGGATACATATAGATTTCAAGGAGAAACATAACAAGAAGTAAATAATGTGTAGTTCAACTCCCTGGGAAGATGAAACTTCAACCGTCGTGGTGGATTCAGAGGAAGAGGATGAGGTGGGGGCATGGGTGGAGGTAGAGGCTAGATTATTTTCTATAACTGTGCACAACCAGGACATTTGGCAAGGGATTGTCAGAACCCTTGTACCACTTGCAATTATTGTAATTCGTTTAATCATGTCATTGAATATTGTCCAGTATTGTTAGCCAAAATCCAGGAAAGATGAGGAGGAAACCAACAAGTACAACTAATATCAGTTGAACCTTGCGGTGAAGACCCCAGATTCATTGTTATTACTAAAGGAGGCACTATTACAGGAGAAGATAGGGTAACTCCAGGAAAGACTACATAAGGATCAGGGATCAGAAGAGCTGTGGAGAAGACACAATTGTTCGATCCAAGGAGAGAGAGGCATACTTTTGAGGAAGAAAGGAAAGAATTTGTAGAAGGAAAATCTTCTTCATCCAAGGCACAAACATAAGTAAGGGAATGTGGAATTCCTCTGACATTCGATCAGTTTGCCTCACCCAGGCAAGGAAAAGAGGTAAGAAATCTTATAGAATTCTTATGTACTTTCATTAATTTGATTAAGGATGAAAGAGATGTACAAGAGCTATAATACTTGATAAGACATTATGAGATAGGAAGGGTAGATCCTCTCTTCAATAAAGTAGTACATCAAGTATCTAGAAAGAAAAGGACAAACAAGGAATTACATCTTAGTGCTCAGATTGGAGACTATGATGTGGACTATGTGGTCCTCGACTTAGGATCAGAAGTCAATGTTATGACGAAGTAGACTTGGGCACTGATGGGAAAACCTAGACTGACTTATTTTCCTATCAGGCTCAGAATGGCTAATCAGCAGGCAGTGAGACCCTTTGGAAGACTAGAACATGTCCCAATAGATGTCAATGGGCTAAGGACATTTGCAAATTTTGAAGTGATTGAAATTGTTGATGATAAATTTCCTTATCCTGCACTGTTAGGAATTGATTTGGATTTCAACAATTTGACTGTTGTTGACCTAAATAAGAGAAGAATGACATTTGAGGGTAATGGCCTTAAAGCCATTACACCTTTGGACCCAGACGAAGTTCACAGATACGCATAACCTATCAGGGAAGAAGACCACACATATGAGCTAGAGAATATCTACAAACTGATAGCAAGACAACAGGATTACATTAATCCTATGGCATATGGAAATATCAGCTGGCGAAGTGAAAGTGCATGTTCATCAAATTTAGAGGAGGCATTGGAAAATTGGTAGAACAGAATGTATGAAGTCTCCACACAGAGATGTGCTAGATTGACCAGAGTAGTTCATTAGATTGGCACCGAAGTAAGTAATCTTCCAACATTTGATGGATTGAATCATTTAGAGACATTTCTAGCTGAATTTGAGAAAATGGTACCAGTACCATAGAAGATGTTGGCACTGGATGAAGCCTTGAAATCCACACCAATTATATGGTGGGGAACACATAAGAATAATATCACAGAATGGGTACAATGTCACACCTTATTGAAAGTGTTCTTTTCAGACCAAGAAGAAGGATGTGAAGTTTGGTACACAGGTCAAAGAACCACATGTGAAGTTGTGAGGAGGCCTAGAGAAACACTCCTAAAGAACAGTGGGTGCATAAGTTCATTAAAACCTTGGATACCATGCCTATAAAATGGTATCTTCATGCAGAACTACGCCTCATCACTACAGAATGGTATGGAAAGACTTGGAACTTTATAGCTAGATTTTTATTTGAGAGATAATACCCTATAATAGATCAGGCTTTACAAATTGTGAGACAGAAGGTCTTTGAGGAGGCACCTAACCTCTCGTTTGAGCAGGAAGAAGATGAATGTATTTCACCTCTTCAACAGTTATAGGATTGATACAATATTAATGTTGATGAGGATGATGACCCTAGAGATGTAAACATTGCAGAAACTGAAGGTCACAGAGACATAAAAGGACCAAGGATTGAATTACCTTTTATTGGACAACCCATTAAAATTAAGAAGGTTAATATTGGAATAGAGCGAACACCTAAATTAGAAAATGTTGGAGACTATTGGGATGATGCTACTATTAGCAAGATCACAGGGCTATTACATGAATATCAGGACTTGTTTCCAACCACTTTCACATACATGAAGGGAATTAAAGGACCCATGGGAGAAATGAATATCCCCTTGAGAGAAGATGCAAGACCCATCAAGCAGAGACATTACAGACTGAATCCCAAATATAAGCAGAAAGTTAGGATTGAATTGGATAGAATGTTGGAAGCAGGAATCATAGAACCTATTGAAGAATTCGAATGGATTATCCCTATGGTGGTCCAGGATAAGAAGTCAGGAGAAATCAAATTTTTTGTAGATCTAAGAAAGTTGAATTATGCATGCCTACATAACCCCTTTCCTACACCCTTTACTGATGAAGTGCTAGATAATGTAGGAGGACAGGAGGTCTACTCATTCACAGATGGGTTTTCAGGTTATCACTAGATCATAATTGCTAAGGAAGATCACCATAAGACCACATTTGCAATAGAGTGGGGGTATTTCCAGTATATTGTGATGCCTTTTGGGTTGAAGAATGCACCAACCATCTTTTCCAGGGTGGTGGTCGAAGCATTTAAGGACTTCTTACACAATTTCTTGGAATCCTATTTTGATGACTGGTCTGTCTTTAGCCTACTGAAAGATCATATTGAATGTTTAAGATTGATGTTAGACAAGTGCAAGCAATGTCAGATTTCGCTGAATTTGAAAAAATGTATTTTCTTTTCACCTTTTGGAGTACTTCTAGGACATATTGTGTGTAAGCAGGAGTTGTTGGTGGATCCTTCCAAGATTTACATCATTGTTGATCTACCTCCACCTACTTTAGCTATACATTTACGCACTGCATTAGGACACACTGGATACTACAGGAAGTTCATTAAGGTTTCTGCACATATAACAACACCTATGGAGAAACTCTTAAAGAAAGATAGAAAGTTCCAATGGACAAAATAATGTTAGTAAAGATTCAACACACTAAAACAAAAAATGGTCACTGCGCCCATCTTGGTTTTTCCAGATTGGAGTAAGGAGTTCAATGTTCATGTTAATGCTTCTTCCATTACATTAGGAGTATTTTTAGCACAATCGGGTGCAAGAGACATTGACCACCCTATAGCCTTTGCTAGCAGGAAGTTTTCTACAGCTGAAAGGAACTATACTACGACTGAAAGAGAAGGCTTGGCTATGTTATATGCACTGCATAAATTTAGACATTATTTGTTGGGAGGACATTTTAGGATGTTCACTGATCATTCTGCATTAAAGTACTTAGTCAACAAGCCAATGTTGGGGGGAAGAATATGCAGATGGATACTACTATTCTAGGAGTATGATTTTGGTCAAGCCAAGAAGAATGAATAAATGACCTGATCACTTATCTAGGTTGGAACATGGAGAGGAACCTACCAGTATGGAGGATACACTACTAGATGCACAGTTGTTGGTCATCATAAAATTCGATGATCACTTCACCAAGATAGGTCAGTTCTTGTCCACATGAATGGAACCTTGCGAGTACACAGTCATTGAGAAGAAATAGTTGGTAGTCCGCACATCCAAATTTCAACTCATAGCTAGACAGTTGTACAAGATGGGACCCAATGAGATCTTGAGGAGATTTGTTATGGAGGCAGAAAGACCATTGATTCTTTCAAAAGCGCATGAAAGCATCGCAGGAAGACATTATGCAGGGAAAGCAACACTGCAAAAGATTCTCAGAGTTGGCCTCTGGTGTCCTACTTTACATAAGGATGCTAAGGAATACTACAAAGCATGTGATGTGTGTTAAAGAGTAGGAAAGATGTCTAGAAGGGATGAGATTCCTTTGGCACCACAATTAACATTACAAGTATTCAAGAAATGGGCCATTGACTTTGTGGGACCTATTAACCCACCAGGAAGGCGCACAGGGGAGAGATACATTATCACTACGATAGAGTATTTGACTAGATGGGTAGAAGCAAGAGAAGTTAAGGACTGTAGTGTAGCTACAGCTGCACAGTTCATCTTTGAGGATATTATCACCATATTTGGATGCCTGAAGATCCTCATGAGTGATCAAGGCACACACTTCATCAACAAAACTATTGAATCCTTGACTCAGGAATTCAAATTTCACCATCAGAAGATCACTCCATACCACCCACGGGCGAATGGTACAATTGAAGCTTTCAATAAGATCTTGGAGACAACGCTGATTAAGATTTGTAGTGTTAACATAGATGATTGGGATTTAAGAATTCCAACAGTATTGTGGGGTTATCGAACTACTTGCAATAAGTTAACAACACAGAGCCCATTTAAGTTGGTATATGGCTTGGAAGCAGTGGTACCTATGGAATACTTGGTTCCTAGTTTAAGAATTGCAGCATTTATAGGTATGGATGACACTAGTGTTGTTCAAGACAGGATTGTACAGTTGCTGGAACTAGAGGAAGACATGTTTGTTGCATGATTTCATCAGAAGGTATGGAAAGAAAGAGAAAAGGCTTACCATGACAGACATATCAGAACGAAAGAATTTAAGCAGGGAGATTTGGTATTGTTATATGACAACAAGTTCATGAAGCATCTAGGAAATTTCAGGACACATTGTCTAGGGCCATTTGAGGTTGCCTATGTTACAAAAGGAGGAGTTGTGTATTTTAAGATCCTTAATGGAGAATGGAATGAAGGCTTGGTAAATGGGAGTCGGTTGAAGCTATACTATGACAACCATCTACCTCACAACTCTTAGTAAAAGAATAAGGAAGAAGGGTCTAGGTACCAGGTGCATTTGAAACTAGGTACCAGACATAGAAAATATAGTCTGCACACAATAGGGAGGGATGGAGAAGAAAACACAGGCTACTTCACATAGTCTCCAATTGAAGTAAATTAGAAGGATCGGTCTTGCATTGACTCAGGACAAGTCACATGTGAGTGTTAGGGGCCTGTTGGCCCTTGGTTATGTAAGGAAGTGAATATTAAGGAAGAAAAGTGAAGTATGAACTGTGCAGAAGGCACATAAACTGAGGAAGGGTCGAAGTGGTTAAAGAAGTAGAAAATAAGGAGCGAAATGAAAGGAAAAGCTAGTCGTTAGAAGAGAAGATCAAGGAATATAAAGTATTGAAGAAGAAGGATCGTGGAAAATTAGCAAGTGGAAAAATACATCAACGAGTTATTTGGAGCACCTCACGGAAAAGAAGAAAAGACATGTTGGTGAAGCCCTTAAATCACGGGTCAAGTGGACCTAGGGTTTTGGCACCTAGGTTTTTGGATCTAGGGTTTTGACACCTAGACTTTGCCATGTAATGTATAAATAAAGTTCTATAATACCTGGGAGCGTTCATTCTAAGTCGGTTCATCCATACTATGGTTGTTGTTGTTCATTTTTTATTATTTTTGAGAACAATATTGAGACCGTATTATAATATATTCAACTAGGTGTGAAGATCAACCCTGCAGCTAGGTGTGCAGGGGGGGGAAGAGAGAGAGAGAGAGAGAGAGAGAGAGAGAGAGAGAGAGAGAGAGAGAGAGAGATATGCAAGATAAGTGTGCAAATAGAACTCTATGTTTTCATCTAATATATCAAGAAACATAGTTCTGTGGACATAGCCCTAGAGAGAGAGTGAACCATGTATATCTTGTTGTTCTTCGTGGTGGATGTTGCGTTATTTTTTATCCTGTTATTGCATTGTTGTGTTAGATCTAAGATATAAGTTTTGAAGTAAGATTAAGAGTGGTAAATGATATCTAGATTGTTGTGTGTCATTATCCTAGACCCACTTTGCATTTCCTCTGGTTGTAGACACCTGTGTCCTGCAACCCCCTATTGCTACTTCGGGTGAGACTGCATCTACTTCGCAGGTGTTTTCAAAAGGGAAAATAGTTAGGGCTTGTTGGTGCGTTGTTAGATTTGAACCCTGGGTCTGCCCATGTGCCAACAAAGATCATTTTACATTAGAAGGAGGAAATTAAGAAGGAACTAAAATTCTTTGCTTCAAAACATGGATTTGTGAGTTATGACAAAGTTTATACTAGAAGTATGACATGGAAAAGGACACAGGAATTACAAAAGGTAAAAATTGAGCCTGAAACAGAAACTCGTGATAGATCAGTTGAGAATCCTCCAATGAAAAGACAAAGAAAAAGGAATAAAAGAAAATAACATGTTAGCTACCCTAGCAGACCCAAAACTAGACCTAAACGTAAGCTAAGGATTAATTCAAAAGCTTCGTTCAAACCTTCTCTCAAGAAAGAGAATTTGATTGTCATAAATTATGATACCTCCGAAGAAACTCCTGAGATTAATAAGAAACAAAGGTTGGCAGTCAAAACCTTAAGGGAGATGAAAATGAGGAAAATCAAGAAGGAAAAACAACAACAACCAGTGGTTTAAATTGATTCTTTTCAATCAAATGATGTAATAGAAAAAGATCCAACCTACAGTCTAGAGATGCAAGAATTGTCACATGAAACATGCGGCTTCTCTAAATAGGTGAAAGAGGAAATTATTGAAGAAAAATATCTAGAAGAAAGTTAGTATCAAAGAGAGCCTAAAAAACCTAGAAGATCCATCAATGTAAACAAATATGAATCATAAGAGGATCAATATCAAGATAAGGTAAAAATAGAGGATATACAATAAGAATGGGGAATAGAAGAATACAAGACAATTATTGAGGATTTTAGGAAAAATAATCAAAAGCTTGAAATGTGGCATGCTAAGATATAGGAGGAAGTCTAAAACTTAAAGGAAAAGAGCAATAAACAACGAGATTTTACAAATAAAATCATAAATAAGAACATTAAACTCTATTGGACTAATGTGGTACTAAAGACCAATTTAAAGAAAGAAATATCTAGAGGAAAAAATAGTTATATCTTAATATACAGGTTATATCTTATTTTGGTTTCTACTACCAAAATAGTGGTTTTTGTAACTCTTTTTTGGTAGGATGATGAGGAAATTCAGAAAATTGAAACATTGTTTAACAAGGAGGATCAACATCATGAATGATATTAATCTAGCATAAAGTTGAAGGTATAAGGTTTTCAATGTATCAATTCCAAGAACAGTTACTACAGATCATATGTGTAAGGGTCAAATATATCTTAGGAAGTTATGGTAGGAAATATTTTCCCTAAGATCGAGGATTTTGTTGTTGTCTTATTAAATGTAATCTCTAATTGATATCCATATATATCGAGTTTGTTACTAGGTTTTAGTTATCTCATATCCAAATGGAAATCAACTTTTTTAATAAAAAGGGAATTAGATAATAGAGTAAGGGGTTCATATTTTGTGGGCACAAAGAACATATTGGTCAAAAATTGTAAAGTTGGAATCTGCAGTTTTTTTGCACTCAATTGAAAGACATTTTGATGGTTAGACTATCTTCTTCTATGACATTATTTCTTCTGTCTTATTTTGAATGAATCTAAAACTTTTGAAAATAAATGGTGTATAATGTTATATTTTGAATTTCAGTCAAATATTTTGTTGACTTAATTCATCTTTTCAGGATTTTCATTTAAAATGATTATTATTGGTTTTTGAATATTATTTGGGAATTGAACTGAAAATGTTTGGCTCTGAAGAAACTGCAAGCTAGGGTTTGACAATAGAGGTCTCAACAGCGTATAGAATGGTTACCAAAGGGGGAGGGAGTAGTACCCACTCATACAAGAAGGTAGTGGTGGACAGGGGGAAAGGCCCACAAGGTGTTGGTTTCAAAGAACCACTGACAAAAACCTCGGGATCAGGATCAGGAAAGAACCAGGACAGCAACAAGGAAAAAAGGGATCGCGTGGGGGAGGAAGCTAGATAATCCCAAAAGGTTGCACAGGAACGAGCGAACCCCAGTGGGGTAGATGGGAGCAACCCATGTAAACCTAAAACAAAAATGATACCAAATGTTATACTGGAAGACCCACAAACACAACTCTATCGGGACCAGATGAAGACGCATGCAGTAATTTGCAAGTTCATGGGGTTGTGGCCCATAGAAAGAACGTTGCGCAACCGGATAAAATATCAATGGAAGCCAAGTGGAGAAGTGGAACTCCACCTGGGCTCGAAAGGATTCTTCACAATATTCTTCATGAACCTAGAGGATAGAGATAAAGTCTTTGAGGGGAGGCCATACTTCCACACCTCAGCAGGGTTGTACATGTAGTCATGGAAGGAAAACTTCTCCCCAGAGAAAGAAACCTTTAAAAATGTCCTAGTCTAGCTAAGTTTTTACTCCTTACTGCTAGACTACTGGCTTTCATCCACCTTCGAAGAAATCGAGAACAAGCTTGGAAAATATGTTTAGACATCGGAAGAAACCCTAAAAGGGAGATATACATCCTATGCAAGGATCTGCATAGAGATGGATGTTTTGGGGGCACTCCCGAAAGCCATAAGCCTGGAATTCAAGGATGAGGAAGGGATACAAAGCATCGATTACGAGAAGATCCCATTTAGATGCAGAAGATGCCATGAACATGGACACTTAATCAGATAATGTCCTCTCAATAAAAAACAATAAATGAAAAACACCAAAACACAGCAGGATGAGGACGGGTTTGTAAAACCGAACCACAGAAACAGGGAAAACAACAAACAAAGAAAAGCCCCAATAGAAAGCAACTTGGAAGCTAGGACTAGACCATAAGGATAAGACAGGGCTAACCAAGGGGAAGAAGGAGGAAAGGAAAAGACAAAATCTAGAGAAGTTAGGGAACAAGCAACTCATGAGAACACAAATATTCCAAGCAATAAGTCGGAACAGTGAGGTGGTGTAAGTCCTATGGAAGGAGGAAACGAATACGCCAACACCCCAATGTAGGAGGTAGACGGAGACTTGGATATGACACCAATCAAGGTAGGCACAGAAGATCCAGATCTCAGAGACATTGTGGAAAGGGAAGTAATAGATCTCTCGAACATACTGGAGCAATGGAAAACGTAGGGAGTAAACAATGTGCTAGTGGAGCAACTAGATCATATCCAATACCTTTTCCTTCTAAGAGAGGAATAAAAATCGATAGGGATAAAGAGTACACATGATGAGATAGGACACCTAGGAATAAAAGAAGGTGAGGAAAACCTAGAGCATTCACCCAAGAAGATGAGGTAGAAGAAAGGTAGGAAATCTGCAAGATAACAGATATATAAAATATGCAGAACAGAAATAAAATGCTAGAAATGGAAGAATAATAGTAAAATATCCATCATAATCTTCACAATACACAGAAATGATATACGAAATAGCAATAGAAAAGCACTTTGATTCAGAAAGAAATGTTCACGGGCCTCTTCAAGGGGGCAACCTCCAGTCGAGCAACACTCTGTTACAATAATCTCCAAGCTAGGGTTTTCATACCCTCGACCCTTATTTATACTAAATATGTCTATTAAGAGAAGCATCTAGAGGAAGATCCTTCTAGAAG
>SNQJ01S0008948.1:150808-161034 GCA_010110895.2 Picea sitchensis | reverse complement strand
TACTTAAAGAATAGTATAAACAATTATTTAAATTTTATTCAATATTATTTTTAATGTTTTAAAATGTAAATTTGGAATTTTGATTTTGTTTATGATAATAAAGTTTTGTATCTAGAAATTGATCCTTCTTCAAAATGGATATATACTTGTATATATTGTTTAATATTAATATTAATAAATTAAATATAAATTAAATTTATGATATCTATCCTATAATATTAATATTAAATATCTTATTCATTATTAATTTGTGATAATGTTTTGTTAAATTTTATTCAATTAATTATTAAATTTTTTTTTATTTTTTATTTTTCTTTGTTCTGTGATATACATTTTGCACCCAACAATTAGAGAATCTCGGGTTGGTTGAGTCGGGTTATAGAGTAGTGGGTTGGCTGAGTCGGGTTCACATTTATAGTCATGCCTATGTATCACTAGTCATACCCTACTGCAACGTGAGATTTAAGAATTTATAAAATATTATAACATTGTGCTAAGATTTATAGTAATTTATAAAATATTATAACATTGTATCAAGATTTATAGTAATTTATAAAATGTTATAACACTCTTTTCTTAAAGAATAGTATAAACAATTATTTAAATTTTATTCAATATTATTTTTAATGTTTTTTAAATTTAATTTGGAATTTTGGAATTTTGATTTTGTTTATGATGATATGATGATGATGATGATGACGACGATTAACCTCCAGTAAGACCTAATTGGTTTATCGGACCTTAAGATGGTAAGTTATTACTTGTGATTCTTTAGAATTTTGTTTATGTGCTCGAAAAAGCATTAAGAGAAGCTTTTCAAGATCACCATACTTTTGTTGAGTTAAGAGGTTAGGAAGGTTGGTAGTGTGATCAATATTTTGAAAATGAGATCTAATATGGGTATAGGCTGGACAATCTAAGAGAAAGTGTTTTTCATCTTCAACCTTCTTAGTGTCACAAAGGTTACACACTCTTTCATCTCATGGATTTTTAGGAGTTGATCAACGCCTAGTTTCACTATGGAGCTCATGAGAATTTGTTCTTATCTTAGCAATGCTTATTTTTTTCTTTACACTTGACAAAATAGATAGATAATTTTGATCTTCTATATTATGGTTGATTACATCTTTATAATACCTTAATTTTTTTTTTTCCTCTAACTCTTTATCACACCACATTTTTTCCTTAAATTTTGATTTGACATTTTTTTTACTAGTATCTTTATTCTACAAAATGGTTTCTTCCATGATTCCCCAATAGTTTAGCCAAGACTGCGCGTCTTTATGCCATCCTAGCTTGAGTCGATGGTGGTTATGATTTGATTTTGAAGCAATTTTAGGTAGCCTATTGTCTTCCATGTTGTTTAACTTGTTCTTATACATTAGGTATCTAGTCATAGCCATGCTCTCAATGGAGGAGAGGCTTTTACCTAGAAATTGATCATCCTTGACTTTAAAGTTTAAAATGGATATATATACTTATATATACTATTTTATATTAATATTAATAAATAAATTATAAATTAAATTTATGACATTTATCCTATAATATTAATATTAAATATAGTATTCATTATTAATATGTGATAATGTTTTGTTAAATTTTATTCAATTTATTATTCAAATTTATTTTTATTTTTCATTTTTCATGTCTAGCTTGTTCCATGATATACATTTTGCACCCAACACTTTTCACATTTATAGTCATGCTTATGTGTCACGAGTCCGACCCCTACCAACTTCAACATGAGATTTAGTAATTTATAGAATATTATAACATTGTACCAAGATTTATAGTAATTTATATAATACTATAACACTTTTTATTTAAAGAATTGTATAAACAATTATTTAAATTTTATTCAATATTATTTTTAATGTTTTTTTTGGAATTTTAATTAACCTTATGATAATAAGGTTTGTACCTAGAAATTGATCCTTCTTGACTCTAAAGTTAAAATGGTAATATACTTGTATATACTATTTAATATTAATATTAATAAACAAACTATAAATTAAATTTTTGATATCTATCCTATAATATTAATATTAAATATCTTATTCATTATTAATATGTGATAATGTTTTGTTAAATTTTATTCAATTAATTATTCAAATTTATTTTTATTTTTCATTTTTTCATGTTTAGCTTCTTCCGTGATATACATTTTGCACCCAACACTTTTATCATATACATTTTGCACCAACAATTAAGGAGTCACGGGTTCATATTTATAGTCATGCTTATGTATGAGGAGTCCGACCTACTGCAACATGAGATTTAGTAATTTATAGAATATTATAACATTATACCAATATTTATAGTAATTCATATAATGCTATAACACTTTTTACTTAAAGAATAGTATAAACAATTATTTAAATTTTATTTAATATTATTTTTAATGTTTTTAAATGTAAATTAAGAATTTTGAAATTTTTATTTTGTTTATGATAATAAAGGTTTGTACCTAGAAATTGATCATTCTTGACTCTATTTATTTTATTTTTCATTTTTAATGTTCAACTTGGAGTCTAGGGTTGGTGGAGTCTAGCTTGTTCGGTGATATACATTTTGCACCCAACAATTACAGAGTGCGTTGGTAGAGTCCAGGTTCATATTTATAGTCATGCTTACCCCTGACCACAACATGAGATTTAGTAATTTATAAAATATTATAACATTGTACCAAAATTTATAGTAATTTATATAATGTTATAACATTTTTTACTTAAAGAATAGTATAAACAATTATTTAAATTTTGTTCAATATTATTTTTAATGTTTTTAAATGTAAATTTGGAATTTTGGAATTTCGATTTTGTTTATGATAATAAAGGTTTGTATCTAGAAATTGATCATACTTGACTCTAGAGTTAAAATGGATATATACTTGTATATACTATTTTATGTTAATATTAATAAATAAACTATAAATTAAATTTATGATATCTATCCTATACTATTAATATTAAATATCGTATTCATTATTAATATGTGATAATGTTTTGTTAAATTTTATTCAATTAATTATTCAAATTTATTTTTATTTTTTATGTCCAACCTTCCCTCTTATAGATTTTGCACCAAACATTTCCGTCATATACATTTTGCACCCCAAATGTGATAATGTTTTGTTAAATTTTATTCACTTAATTATTCACATTTATTTTTGTTTTTCATTTTTCATGTCCAACTTGTTTCGTGATATACATCTTGCACCCAACACTTCCGTCATATACATTTTGCACCCAACAAGGACTCGTGGTTGCCGGACTCTAGGGTTCACATTTATAGTCATGCTTATATATCAGGAGTCCGACCGAATAACATTGTACCAAGATTTCTAAATTAAATTAATGATATATATTCTATAATATTAATATTAAATATGGTATTCATTATTAATATGTGATAATGTTTTGTTAAATTTTATTCAATTAATTATTCATATTTACTTTTATTTTTCATGTTCCGCTTGTTTCGTGATATACATCTTGCACCCAACACTTCTAGTTTGCACCCAACAATTCCATCATATACATGGGATTGAGTAATTTATAGAATATTATAACATTGTACCAAGATTTATAGTAATTTATATAATGTTATCACACTTTTTACTTAAAAAATAGTATAAACAATTATTTAAATTTTATTCAATATTATTTTTGGAATTTTGATTTTGTTTATGATAATAAATGTTTGTACTTAGAAATTGATCCTTCTTCTTGACTCTAGAGTTAAAATGGATATATACTTGTATATACTATTTAATATTAATATTAATAAATAAACTATAAAATAAATTTATGATATCTATCCTATAACATTAATATTAACTATCGTATTCATTATTAATATGTGATAATGTTTTGTTAAATTTTATTCAATTAATTATTTAAATTTATTTTTATTTTTCATGTCCAACCTGTTTTGTGATATACATGTTAAGTAAACATTTAAAGCTCTGAGGCCTCTTAGGTAAACATTTAAGGCTCTCAAAACTGTCCAAGGGCCTCGTAAACATTTAAGAAAGAATGCATGTGGCATGCCTTTTTAAGTACATTAAGTACTTAATAATAATAATAAATAGACAAACCTTGGATAAGCTAGCATATCAAACATTGAGATAAATTTAACTAGCAGAAAATGCTAAGACAAACATTCGAACTAATACTAGCATTAATCCACTTTCAAGTAATGGATAAGAAAATATATGATTCAAAAAGACCGTATACTATCAAAAAGTTTGGATATGCTAATATATAAAACATTGGGAATAGCAAAGCCGGCAATAAAACCTCCAATCTGTTATCCAATCAATTAATTATTCATATTTATTTTTATTTTTTAATTTTCATGTTGTGCTTGTTCCGTGATATACATATTGCACCCAACACTTCCGTCATATACATTTTGCACCCAACAATTCCGTGATATACATGAGATCCAGTAATTTATAGAATATTATAACATCGTATTAAGATTTATAGTAATTTATATAATGCTATAACACTTTTTATTTAAAGAATAATATAAAGAATTACATAAATTTTATTTAATATTATTTTTAACTTTTTTAAATGTAAATTTGGAATTTTGAAATTTTGATTATGTTTATGATAATAGAGGTTTGTACCTAGAAATTGATCTTCTTGACTCTAGAGTTAAAATGGATATATATTTGTATATACTATATTATATTAATATTAATAAATAAACTATAAATTAAATTTATGATATTTATCCTATAATATTAATATTAAATATTGTATTCATTATTAATATATGATAATGTTTTGTTAAATTTTATTCAATTAATTATTCAAATTTATTTTTATTTTTCATGTCGAGTCTATTATGTGATATACATGTTAAATAAATATTTAAGGCTCTGAGGCCTGTTAGGTAAACATTTAAGGTTGTCGGGTTCAAGGGCCTCACACTGTGTAAACATTTAAGAAATAATGCCAGTGGCAAGCCTCTTTAGGTAGGTTGATTAATTAATAATAATAAAAAATAGACAAACATTCAAAGCATTAATCGGCCTTCAAACAATGCATAAGAAAATATAGCCTGAGTGGGTCTAATGGTTAAGAACATATGTTTCATCTTAAGAGGTCATAGGTTCAAATCCAGATTTTTAGATATGCTAACACATAAGATATTGGAAACTTAAATATCACCATTTCTAATTTCTTATGTTTTTCCATGACAACCTTGTTAAGTTCATGGAACTCAATATGAATATGTTCATTGATCACCAAATTTAATAAAGTTTTTCAATAGATGATATTGTAAATAATTTATAAAAATATATTTTGAAAAATAATTACTCAATGATTAGTTAAAAACTATGTATTTATTTCTATGTTTATTAGAATTTAAATTTGATAATAACATTTAAAAAGGTCAAGGAATAAGCATTTATGTTTATCTTTTTAATATTTAATTCGATTTCAGTTAAATACAAAATCTAATTTCTTTTAAATACAAAATCCTTTTATTTATCACTTGGTAATATTTAGTATATTAAAAAAACAGAACATTTAAATTAATCTGGGATCTAAAATAGATTTGAAATATTAACCCTCATCCAAACTTAGTAATTAATTTTTGCAAAAGTTTGAAATCATGAAATCATAGTAATTAATTTTTGCAAAAGTTTGAAATCATGAAATCATAGTAATTAATTTTTGCAAAAGTTTGAAATCATGAAACCAATAATAAAGTTGAAGACAAAATGTCAAAAGGTTTTAGGTATGTGAAATGAATCACCTTCAAAGTATATTAGTGAGTATAAAATATAGGTTCATCCAATTGTATTATTTATTATAAAGTGTGATATATGCACCTAAACTCACACTTTAATTGCATATACCACACTTGACAATGCCTCTATTAATTAATTGTTGGAATTGCTAGTTTGATGAGGTATTGTGTATTTTGCATAATTAGTTTTCTACAACCTTCTTTGGATTTTTTTGTGACAAGCTTCAACCCACATTGTAATCCAACTACCCCATATGTTTTGTGGGGTATAACGACAACAAAACACATTCTTTACACATACAACCATCTTTTTTAATGGATTGACATGTTCGCAGCTTGTGTATTTTGTTAAATTACTTAGCATTCATATATATTCTTAAGAAATTTCTTGAATAGGTAAATGATTGTTGCTTTAGTGTTGTGCATGCACATTTCAAGAGTATAATTCACTATCAAATGACAATTTGAGAGTTAGATGTTTTTACAAATACTATGCAAACATATTTTAAGTGTTGTGTAAGTACTTGTAAACATGAAATAAATAATTTTTTTAGTTTTTATTATGTTTTATTATTTAGTAGGTTGTAGTTGGAAAAACATGAATTGTGAAAACATAATTGTTTTTCCACTATTTGGTTTTGGTTTTTGTTAGGAAATATAACACATCCACACTAAACCTAATAGAAGAGAGAAAGAAATATTTAAGCTATAAATCAAATGATAAAGAAAACACATAGTACACAGAGATTTTATCCTGGAAACCCAAACAAGAAAATTAGCATTCATTGAGTGTCTTTCTATCTTGTTGTTTTATTCATTCAGAATAAAAGGTTACATGCCTAATCTTGATCCACACCTAAGACACAATCGACATCATACTTTCTTATTTATCACAAGACAACCATGTAGCCAATTTGGATTACATATTCATGACCAACAACCTCTAAAATGATTTTCCTAAAGATTAGATTTTCCAATATTACCTATATTTCTCCCCGTGTCTTTGGACATGTTCAACATTTAACCTTTCTCCCATAGGAATTGACACCTTTATAGGTTTGCAATCCTGCATGTTGAAATGTTTCAAAACTATTTCAATATATTTCTTCAGTTTCAACTAGCTTCATAGTTGCTTGATCTCTCTTGATCTCCATTCCAAGAATGAAGTTTGTTGCACTGAGATCCTTCATGCGGAACTTGGAGGATAGTTGCTTCTTCACCTCCTTTATTGCGTCCATGTTGTTTATGATTAGAAACATGTCATTGACATACAAAACTACATATATTAAACACCTGCCTTCTTCTTTGGAATATATGTTGTGATCAATTTTTCTTCTCACAAATCTCAAAATAAGGATGTGTGTGCCGAACTTTTGATACCACATCCTTGCTGATTGATTTAGACCATAAAGGGATCTTTTCAACTTGATTTAGACCATAAAGGGATCTTTTCAACTTGCATACCAAATATTTATTTCCCTTTAATACAAATCCTTCAGGTTGTTTCATGCAGATTTCTTCTTCTAGGTCCCCATATAGGAACGTTGTCTTCACATCCACATATTCTATTTCCAGATAAAATGATACGGCTAGAGACATTAGTACTCTAATGGAAGTTAATTTTACAATAGAGAAAAAATTCTAATTGAAGCCAACTCCTTTGACTTGCGAATATCGTTTTTCTACTAATCGAGCTTTGAATTTCTTGACTTGACCTATTGTGTTCATCTTCTTCTTGAATACCCTCTTGATACTGACGAGATTTCTTCAAACATGTATTTCGACTAAATCCCACGTCTCATTATTATGCAAGGATTCATCTATTTGATCATGGAATCCTTCCAGAGTATACCCTCTTCCTAGTCGACTGCCTCCTCGACCGAATTGGGCTCTTAGTCAGTGGTAGTTAACACAAACGTAGAATGTAAGTCGGTTGGAATATACCTTTCGACTAGTTTTCTTACTTGTTTAGACCTCCTTACAACCTAGGTTAGTTGTTCCACCTCTTCATCTGATTCACTCGACTCATATGAATCATCTTCTTCTTATGCAAGGATTCCATCTCTTTGACCATGGAATCCTTCCAAAGTCTACCCTCTACAGAGTCGATTGCCTCCTTAACCAACTTAGGCTCCTTGCTAGTAGTGGTTAACAAAAATGTGGAACAAAAGCCAGGCATAATATACCTTTTTACTAGTTTTCTTACTCATTCAGACCCCCTTACAACATGGTTCAGTTGTTCCACCTCTTCATCTGATTCACTCGTCTCATCTGAATCATCTTCTTCTTCGTTTCTTAGTTCAAACTTCACCTTCTCTGGATTATTCTATGTTTGAACCATCAATTCAGACTCAAAATTCCTTCCTTGAATACCCGCTAGATACTAACAAGATTTATTCAAACATGTATTTCGACTGAATCCCACGTCTCATTATTATGCAAGGATTCATCTCTTTGACCATGGAATCCTTCCAGAGTCTACCCTCTGCATAGTCGATTGCCTCCTCAACCGAATTAGGCTTCTCGTCAGTGGTAGTTAACACAAACGTGGAATGTAAGTGGGGAGGACTGTACCTTTCGATTGGTTTTCTTAATCGTTTAGACCTCATTACAACCCGGGTTAGTTGTTCCACCTCTTCATATGATTCACTCGACTCATATGAATCATCTTATTCTTATGCAATGATTCCATCTCTTTGACCATGGAATCCTTTCAGAGTCTACCCTCTACAGAGTCGATTGTCTCCTTGACCGACTTAGGCTCCTTGCTAGTGGAAGTTAACAAAAACGTGGAACAAAATTCGGGTAGAATATACCTTTTTACTGGTTTTGTTACTCGTTCAGATCCCCTTACAACCTGGATCAGTTGTTCCACCTCTTCATCTGATTCACTCGGCTCATCTGAATCATCTTCTTCTTCGTTCCTCAGTTCAAAATTCACCTTCTATGGATTATTCTATGTTTGAACCATCACTTCAGACTCAAACTTCCTTCCTTGAATACCTGCTTGATACCGACAGGCTTTCTTCAAACATGTATTTCGACTAAATCCCACGTCTCATTATTATGCAAGGATTCATCTCTTTGACAATGGAATACTTCCAGAGTCTACCCTCTGCATATTCGACTACCTCCTTGATCGACTTGGGCTCCTCGTCAGTGGTATTTAACACAAACGTGGAATGTAAGTCGGACGGACTATACCTTTTGACTGGTTTTATTACTCGTTTAGACCTCCTTACAACTTAGGTTAGTTTTTCCACCTCTTCATCTAATTCACTCGACTCATCTGAATCATCTTCTTCTTATGTGAGGATTCCATCTCTTTGACCATGGCATCCTTTTAGAGTCTACCCTCTACAAAGTCGATTACCTCCTTAACCTACTTGGGCTCCTCACTAGTGGCAGTTAACAAAAATGTGGAACAAAAGTCGGTAAAAATATACCTTTTTACTGGTTTTCTTAATCGTTCAAACCCCCTTACAACCTAGATTAGTTGTTCCACCTCTTCATCTGATTCACTCGACTCTTCTAAATCATCTTCTTCTTCGTTCCTCAGTTCAAAATTCACCTTCTCTGGATTATTCTATGTTTGAACCATCACTTCAGACTCAAACTTCCTTCCAACTTCTCTAAAGACCACGTATTGAATGTACACTATTTTCTTGATGCAGTATCCCAGAGCTTATATCATTTCATTCCTTCTTTGTATCCAATGAAATTACATTTGAACTGTCTTCTTGTCCAACTTGCTCCTCTTTTCTTTGGGAACATGAACAAATGCATCACAACCAAATACTTTGAGATGTGAAACTGAAGGATTTTTACCAGACCCTACCTCATGTTGAGTCATGTTGACTAGCTCCAACGAAGGATACATATTCACCAAATATTTTTCAGTGTCGACTACCTCTGCCCATAATTGTTGTGCGAGCCCAACACCACTGAGCATGCTCCTTGCATTTTCCATCAACTGTTTATTCTCTTGGAAACTCCATTTTTTTGTGGAGTATATGGTGTGATATTTTGGTATGCTATGCCACACTTCTTATGGAACTGCTCAAATTATTTTGCACACAATTCACCATTGTTATCGGTTCTTAGTACCTTAATATTCTTATCTGTTGGGTTTTCTACAAGAGACTTAAACTCATTGAATCTCTCAAAAACCTCTTATTTATTCCTCATGAAATATATCCATGTCTTTCTGGAAAAATCATCTATGAAGGATACATAATATAGGGATCCACCGAGCGAAGGCAATGAAACAGGGACAAACACATCATTATGAACCAATTCTAGAATCCCTGTAAGGTAGCTAGAGAGGTACTGGGGGGGCCCAGAGGGCCCATAGTGATAATAGTGGAGGTCATTCAATGTAAGGTGGACTAGGTCCACTATATTATTAAATAAGGCCCACTATGGTAGTTAGATATAATAAATGTAAGAGG
>SNQJ01S0008948.1:123591-144473 GCA_010110895.2 Picea sitchensis | reverse complement strand
TTATAATATTCTATAAATTACTAAATCTCATGTTGTTGTCTTTGGACTGGTGATGCATAAGCATGACTATAAATGTGAACTAGTGACTCCGCCAACCCGCTACTCCATAATTGTTGGATGCAAAATGTATATGACGAAAGTGTTGGATGCAAAATGTAAATCGCCTAACAAGATGGACATAAAAAATGAAAAATAAAATAAATTTCAATAATTAATTGAATAAAATTTAATTTAATTTATAGTTTGTTTATTAATATTAATATAAAATAGTATATACAATTATATATCCATTTTAACTCTAGAGTCAAGAAAAATCAATTTCTATGTACAAACCTTTATTATCATACACAAAATCAAAATTCCAAATTTACATTTAAAAACATTAAAAATAATATTGAATAAAATTTAAATAATTGTTTATACTATTCTTTAAGTAAAAAATGTTATAGCATTATATAAATTACTATAAATCTTGGTACAATGTTATAATATTTTATAAATTATTAAATCCCATGTTGCAGTCTGTTCGGGTCGGACTCTTGATACATAAGCATGACTATCCTCTACTCCACTAACCCACGACTCTGTAATTGTTGAGTGCAAAATGTATATCACGAAACACACTGGACATGAAAAATGAAAAAAAAAATGAATAATTAATTGAATAAAATTTAATAAAACATTATCACATATTAATAATGAATATCATAATTAATATTAATATTATAAGATAGATATCACTAATTCTACAATCTTCCATCTTCTTGGTTCAATTCTCTTCACATTGATTTCTACAAATTATATCCAAGATAATATCACCAAATAATTGTACCAACAATTAAATTGTTCTAGGTAAATTAACTCAACAAATTAACTTGTTTAATATTGATATCTCAATTTTAATAATTCGTTTTTCTCTTAACTATTTACCTTTTAATAATATCTTACTTCTAGTGAATGTAATGAGTACAACGTTGTTCCATCAACGTCCATGAAGTGTCATTGAGTAGTTTCCAATTAATGTCTTTAAACTTAAAAAATATGCACTAAAAAAACATTTCTTATTAGTAGCTCATTTAAAGGAGGATAATCATATTTAGAGGATTAATAGTATTTATTAACTCATATATCATATGGGCTAATGACTTCGTAAAAAAAATCTACCTTTGATGGTTTATCTACTAACACATTTTTTCCTTGTAAGTATGATGAAAAGATATGTGATAAAAAAACTAAACATGATTAAATCTCCTTAAAAATAAGCCTTAGAAGAAACTTTTCTAATGCATAATACCCTCACATCCAATTAAACACCACCTAAGATTCACCAAAAATTTGAATCTTTGAAATACCATGTTCAACTGCTAGCACAAAGAATAACTTCACAATCATGAGTTATACATACTTATTTGATCCATTTCCTAACCCGGCTTTAAATTTTAACACATGAAATTCCCTTATATAGGACTCCACCAGCCCCACTGAACTGCAAGTAGCCTTGTCTAACACCATCAAAAAATGCCCTATGCTCCAGACTTATCTATTTCTTCCTTGACTATAGTCCTCGGTAACTTTTCCTTTCTTGTCTATTTGAAATACTTGAATATATTCATCCCTTGAGAAGCAATTCGAATAGATAGAATAATCTTTTTTTCAAATAAACTATCATTCCTAACAAACCATATACCCCAGGATATGACGAGGGTCAAGGATTTGAAATACTTCAAAATATGATTCTCGCACCAGGCCTCGAAACATTTATCCACCTTTTGACCCCTCCAAGCATCCTTCAGACCAATGAGATATCCTACTTCCTTCCAAAGCTACACAATATAGGGACAGGACACCAAAAAATGTTGAATGGTCTCCTCAGACTTCTTGTAGATGGAACACATACTAGGGATAGCCCAACTTCTCTTTTGCAAGGTGTCCCATGTAAGGACCTTGTTCCTAAGAACCAACCACATAAAAATCCTATTCAGAATTTGAATTTCCAAATAGGCCTAAACCACCATTTAAAACATGCAAGAGCATCACCTTCCATCCAGACCTTATATCCTAACTTTGGAGTATAATAACCCCCAGCTGTATTTTTAGACTAGATTAACTCATCCTCTTCTTCTTGAGTCCGAATATGAATAAATCTTAAGGAATTCACATAATCATCCCACTCCCTAGCTTCTTCCCCATATAAACATATCATTCCAACAAATTTTGACTCTTACCTCCATATTATTGATTGATCTATATCTACCACATGACTTAAGATGAAAAAACCCCTTCCTTGAATTGATCTAATCAATTTATCANATCCTACTTCCTTCCAAAGCTACACAATATAGGGACAGGACACCAAAAAATGTTGAATGGTCTCCTCAGACTTCTTGTAGATGGAACACATACTAGGGATAGCCCAACTTCTCTTTTGCAAGGTGTCCCATGTAAGGACCTTGTTCCTAAGAACCAACCACATAAAAATCCTATTCAGAATTTGAATTTCCAAATAGGCCTAAACCACCATTTAAAACATGCAAGAGCATCACCTTCCATCCAGACCTTATATCCTAACTTTGGAGTATAATAACCCCCAGCTGTATTTTTAGACTAGATTAACTCATCCTCTTCTTCTTGAGTCCGAATATGAATAAATCTTAAGGAATTCACATAATCATCCCACTCCCTAGCTTCTTCCCCATATAAACATATCATTCCAACAAATTTTGACTCTTACCTCCATATTATTGATTGATCTATATCTACCACATGACTTAAGATGAAAAAACCCCTTCCTTGAATTGATCTAATCAATTTATCAGATAATCTAAATTTTCATCACAACCAACCCAAGGGTATTTACCTAATCTTACTCTATTCCCCTTGCCATCTTTCCACACAATCCAATTTCCTATCAATGGAAAACATATAATCGTAGCTTTCCATATAATTGAAAAAATGTTGAATGTATTTGTTGGCTTCTAAATCCACTCCTCAACATAGTCCATGAAAAATATATTTTTGAATAATCACATTATTCCACAATCCCTAACCCATAATTAGTGTTCATCCACACTTAGTAGTCAATGCTTTGGAAGAATGTTGTATGCTCTTGAGGCCCTATACTCATAAATCCTTAAGAGTTGTAACTTTATACCATTCCAAACATGCTAATCCCCTCTTTATATTTATTCCCTAATCAAAGGAATCTAAAACTTAATCTCCTAAATATCTCAAAAATTCCCTTTGGAATGAAGGTGAGTGACATCCAATAAATTAGAATTGATTATGGAATAGACTTTTCAAGGACAATCCTTCCCCCTCTAGAGAGACATTTATTACACCATAAAGATAATATCTTATCTACATTTTCCACCATGGAATTCTAGTTCTTCATAGAATAATCATTTTGTATTAAATGAAATGAAAGATAGTTTAATTTTTTCTAAATATATAAATGTTGGAAGGGAAACAAATGCGAGATATGTCTGATCTAATCCTCAACTCCTAAATATTTCAAGAATTCCCTTTGGAATGAAGGTGAGTGACATTAAATAAACTAAAATTGATTATGGAATAGACTTTTCAAGGACAATCCTTCCCTCTCTAGAGAGACATTTATTACACCATAAGGATAATATCTTATCTACATTTTCCACCATTGAATTCCAATCCTTCATAGAATAATAATTTTGTATTAAATAAAATGAAAGATAGTTTAATTTTTTCTAAATATCTAATTGTTGGAAGGGAAAAAAATGTGAGATGTCTGATCTAATCCTCACCAATACCTGGAAAAAAAAATAGTGGACTTTTCCATATTTATTTTCATCTCGGTTACAACATAACACAAATCCAAAATCTCCTTTAACTTTTCAACATCCCTTTTTGTGCCATCACAAAATATAAAATATAAATATATTTTGCATAAACAGTAAATGAGAAATAAATAAGTAACCTTCAATTTGAATACCTTTGAAAAATCCATTTCTATTTGTTTCCATGAGATCCTTGCTTAGTCCTCCAACCACAATAAGAAACATGAGAGGGATAAAGTACATCCATGTCAAAACCCCCTTCCAATTATAAAGTAATCTGCATAAGAAGTGATAGAAACACTATTAGGAATGCATCTAACAATAGAAAGCATTGGTTTTAGAATTTCCCATTATAAGTAAGTTTCTTGCTTGGAGACTTGTTCGTATTTGAGAAAATGCCATCTTAATATGTGAGAATGCTATCTTTATTCCAGAAGATTTGATACAACAACAATGTCATATGGGATATTTCACATTAAATCAACAAACATTAAATAAATTTGTTGATATGGACTCCAGACATGTGGCACCAAGATGGAAGTCAGCAGGTGCTTTGACGTTGGAAGGTGAACATTCCAATTTGTGGGAAAATTATTTGGAGGAGCTAAAGAAAGGTTATATAAGGATCAAGAGGATGTGTATGAGTTGGGATGGTCTAAGAACAAGACTAGGGGAAGATACATTGTCAAATTGGGTTACATTGCATTGAGGCTTGAAGAGAAATGAGAGATTAAGTGGTGTTAGTCTAAGATCTAGAAGATTAAGGCTCCTAAAATTTTTAACATTCATATGTGGCTAGCCCTAAACAACAAAGTATTGGAGATTATTTAGAAGAGATAAACAAATGGGCTCAATTATTGTGTTCTATGTATGAATAGTAATGAAAACATCACCTGCTTAGCCATTTTTAATCCTTTCACCCTATAGGTCTAGAGGGATATTGGTCAAAGGATAATATTGTGATATTTGGAATGGGAACAATATTGAATATTGTCTATAGATACAATTTCAAAGACAAAACCTCAAGAAGATTAGGGTTATTCCTTTTCTTGTTCTTTGGGGTATTTAGCTAACACACAAAGCATTGTTATATGATAATATGCATGTACCTTCTTTTCAAGTTTTTGCATGGGTTTCATTTATTTTCCAACTCCTTAGAAACAACATTTCGATTAGGATTCCTCATTGGATGGGGGAGCTTCAAATCAACAAGTCAACCACTTGGGGATTTTTTGATGGAGCATTCCAATGGATTGAGAATACTAGTTGTCTGGGTGGATGATTATTTCTAGAGGAAAACCATTTCTTTATATTTAAATCTTGTTTAGGAAGTGGAACAAATAATTCTGTAGAACTTATGACACTTATATATCTGATGATGTCTATGTTATCAAAAGGTGTGCATAGACTTCAATCTTTTGGAGATTCTATGTGAGTGATTACATGGATGAAGTATGAATAATAAATTCAAAATGTGAACCTACAACCTTTGGCCATACAAATCAAGAAAATTTTGGGTACTTTGAGATCATTACATTCACTCATGTCTATAGAGAATTGAATGTGGCAACTAAAAGTTTGTCCAAATAGGGTTTACAACTAGACCGAAGATACTTAGTGCTAGAAGAATTAAACAATAGGGTCTCATCTAAGACTAGGCAAGATTTATGATTTTAGCTCTATATGGTAGTACTTTAGATGATATATGGTGATAGTCAGTTTTTAAAGTCTATCAATTTTAAATTAACCTTTTTATTATTGGATGAATGTAACTATGATAATATAAACTTGATGGAGGTTTTATATTAGTTATTGATAGGAGAATTTTTGGGTGGTTAGTTGTTGTTAGTTCTTTTTTATCAAATTGAATTCATATTGCTCAAACTTTATGCATTATATGCCTCGACACCTGAACAATGTTTTTTGTATTCTTCTTTGAATATAAAATGTGATTTTTTCATATATATATATATAAGTGATATTGTTTGTTATTGTTGGCACAGGGTCAGACCCAGGGTTCAACGCTACAAGAGCTCACCAACAAAACCCTAACTATCGGTCCTTTCAGTAACACCTGCGAAGTAGATGAAGTCTCACCTGAGGTAGAGGCAGGGGTGATTGCAAGACTCAGGTGTCTGTAACCTTAGCTGGGACACATATCTATGATTATATTGCTTACAGAACACTTAGCATCGATTATTCATCAATATTCAACCCTTATTATACTTCACAGATAGCATAGAGAATTGTAGTATTCACTTATATCTAAGGTAATTTAGCACTTGGAAACAATAAAACATGTTAGATACAGTAGATCAGCACTAAGCATCTTCATACATATCAGATCTACTATTCATATACATCTAATGAAGCATAAAGCATAAGTAGACCTATCTAAATATATCAAAGCACTTATCCAAAGCAGAGATAAACACATCAAGTCAAATCACAGAGCATAACACATAGATTTATGTGGTTCACCCCCACTCTGGGGCTACGTCCACCAACTCTTCTTATTTATTAGCGTCTCCAATCAGTTACAGGCACAAAACCACCAAAAACCCTACTGTGCATAGAACAAAAGATCTGTGCAGCTCACTAGATCCTTCTTCCGTGCGCTTACAACACAAAGCCTTCTATATATTCTACAATAACTTGCACTGAGCTCTGTAAACCTTCTACAGTCATGTACAGAGAACTTACATAGACTATTAGCACTTATCTTACATCACATTGATACAATCCTCTTCTACTAGATGCCTAGATGTTTATTTATACATTACAAACGTGGGCCTAATCATGGGTAAAACCACGGGCCGACATATCTTTCCCATTACATTTTCCCAAAACCAAAAAATGGGGTCCAAAATTTGGTCGAGATCCCATGATCTCTGCTTCGTTTGGCACTCCATCTTTGACAGGCTGTTGAAGTCCCAAAAAATGGTCAAGTATGATCAAGCAACTTCAAAACTTGGTCAAGGGCCAACATGCCCCTAACACTCACCTGTGACTCGTCCCGAGTCACTCTGGTCTGAGAAATTCTGCTTCGAACACCTCGAGCTTGGCTCGAGCTACTTTGACCTACTGTAGTGCTACTGCCTCTTGCTCAATGAACTCCTGAATGAGTGCATAAATGACTAGCCCTTATAGGCATTGTTCTGTTGTGATGACGACCTGTTCTAGCTCGGTTCCTTGGCTTTCAACTTCATTGAATAGTTGGCATACCTTCTCTTTCACTGGTTGAAGTCATTGAGAGACTTCCATCACTTTACTTTGGATCATGTGGATCTGTTGTTGGGTCATGCGTTGCTATGGAAACCTCTTCATTCTTTCGACTGGTGACAAGGCCTTCAGCTGTGCTTGTAGCATATCTACATGTTGCTTTGCTTCTTGGAGATGCAACTCCAATGCTTGTAACTCTAGATTCTCCATGATTTTTTGATAAGTCTGAGCGCTCCTAGAGCTCAGCTGCTTGCATTCTAAAGCAAGGGCTTTCATTCTGCTAACTTTTCTGTGAGCAGTTGCCTCTCTTAGGTCTCTGACTTCTTGAGGAGTCTCGGGTACAGTGCGAAGTTCCAGGTCTATGATGCCCTGTTGAAGCTGTTGGATCACTTCTTCAAGATGTGCCACATGTTGTGGAATTTGTTCTTCAGCTCTCACTTCTATGATGGTCACAGAGCGAAGTGCTCTGTTGACCTGTTCCTTTACTTCTAGTTGTTCCATGATTAACTGCTCCTTGCTCTATTGTAGCTCTTCTTTTTCTTTGGCCCAATGTGCTTGAAGAGCAAGTTTTTCTCATTCGGCAGCACTGCATTGCTCGAAAAGTACTCCATGTACCTATGTCAAAGCCTGGATGGCTTGCACTGTCTCTTCTTGAGCTCATCGAAGGTGAGCTTCAAATTTATCGGCAATTTGGTGTAATTGGGTTGGCTCATATCCTAGTTCTATTGTTCATGTTGTCAGAGGTGGAGTGGAGACTGCGTGGCTAGACTGGAGTGCCTACTGCACTCCTTGGAGTTCAATCTCTATGTGACTATACATCTACTCCTGCTTCTTTAATACCTCCTATGAAGCATCATTCACAGCTGCAATGATGAAATTAAAATCATCCAATGTGAGGGTAGTCCGCATCTTGGTTACAGGGGTTCTAGGTTTCTTCTGGGAGGAATATTTCGGAGGCAAAACCTTCTTTTTCTTCGACAAGTCCTCTTCATCCCTAGGTGATGGTACTTTTCCTTTTTGTTGTTCAATTTCTGCGCCTTCTATCTCTTCTCCATCATCCCCTTCATCTGGTGATATGGACGCAGTCCTCACAGATGTGTTGTCTGTATCCTGAACTTCTGTAGGCTTCTTCGTCTTACTAGGTCCAGGTGTATCTTACGCAGCTTCCAGGCTATCTACATTGGACAACTTCGCAAGGTTGGCTAGAATGAGAAGGTCTACCAACCATTCCTTAGTGATTTCTTCGATGTCTTCCTCGTTCAACTTGTAATAGGACTATAACTGTTGCTTGTGCTCATCAATGTGCATTGTTATATAAATAAAGTGGCAGTCTACATTGAACTTCATTAAGGGCCGAAAGCTGTGGAGGGTATTTGGGGTCATCTGAGGCTCGGACTGGATGGCTTGTTTCAGCTGGTTGTAATAAGTATGGAAGATGACATTGGATTGCCACTTCTTGTTCATATCATTAGAGTACCACAAGGTACTAAACTTCGTGACCAAAGGTTCGAAGGGCTCGATGTCGGGGAAGGTCGCACCTTTCTGCATTTACCATGCAATGAATGCGATTATTATGAGAAGCCAGCTAAAGTGGAACTCATGCCCTTGGTCTTGCGCTTCTCTGAAATCAAGCTCTAGTTGGTTTACAAGGTACTACACCCAATTCATCTGTAGTCCCTCCGTGCACTTTCCTGCGAGGTCAACTACGAATCCAGTCACTTGGGTGGGTCAGTTCTTGAAAACTATATTGCCTGTGATCAACTGACATGTGAGGTGCACTACGTCGTTCTGGATAGAGGTTACCTTGTAACCTCTCGTGTTCTTCTCGACATCGCCATAATTTTCTTTGATTTTCTACACTAATGCTCAGTCTGAGGTCTTTCTAGGGTAAAAATCCTGTGGGTCAGGGCTCTGCATGCTCAACCCTATGATCTGATTGATCAAGGTCGGATCCATAGTGATGCATTGGTTTACACATAAGTATCCGATGTGATAACACGACAGTAGTAAATTTACACATGCATTCACCTCCTGATGTCATCCGAAGTGTGGAATCTTCATCATGTTGAGCAGTGTGGACTGCGCGAGGTTTTGGGTCCATGACTGTGGGATGATCTTCGAATTATTGCCTTTAGTCCTGGTTAGATACTTGTGTGGGGCGAGCATTCTATAAGCCTTCTGGTCGCCAAGGTTGAAGTCACTGAACTTCAATGCTATGAACTTATATTGGTCAGCTCAAACTATGTGTATCCCTTTTTGGAGGTACGTCGTGACCAAAGCATAGTCAAAATATCAGGGCACACTGTCCTGGTTGATGGCACTGCTTAGAGGGGGTAGGTAGGCAGGTAGAATGATCAGAATCAGCTTGGCATTCGCGATGTCATATCTATGCTTCGTTCTCGTCTCTATCACAATTCTGAAAGTTCCTACTCCGCGAGCAGTCGATGGAGAAGCTTGGACTCCTCTTGTGGACGATGCTTGTAGACCTACAGACATCCTTCTTTCCGACATGATTTTCTTGGTCCTAAGATCAACGAGTACTTTCTTCATAGATTCTTCAAGTGTGCTAAGCTCTTCGGACATACATGCTCAAGGTTAATATCGAGGCCACAATGATCTTAGACACTGCACAGGAATGGACAATAAGGGAATGATGATCACTGTATACACTTACTAATCTGCGGGCTTCAAATGCTTAGTTAGCAAAACGTATTCTCGGTGCGTGGCGTGGTGGGCTAAGAAAGAAACTTAGCAACAGTCTACTTGCAATGGGTATGAGACGTCATTAACTCATGTTATGTCCGTTATGGTGCAGTCTGACGGTCTAGTGGCAAACCATCAATGCTTTTCGACCCGTTCGGACCAGCAGTCGAATGGTTATATCGGCTTCCAACAATTATATTGCTTCACCTCGGTGAAGTGGCCTATGTCATTGGTCTGATATCTCGACGAAATTCAATTTATAAAAAATTTCCATTATGCAAGGTTCCCTCTGAAATATTATGTAGCCTGATGATCTTAGCTCTCTTTTTACTTATCTTTCAAACCTTCTTTCTAGTGAGCTTCGTCTGAGTGATTCTCTTCCCATTTTGATTCTTATTTTCCTTGGACATAGTCGCTTCGTGTTGCTGAGATTATATCCTAAGACTTAGGGGTAATACTTCTTCTATATTTGAGACAGATACGGAAATATTTTGTGAGTCCTCTAGTGCTCTTGCAACTTTGACATCTGGGCTCCGGCTGGCAAATAGCTTCGATTTGTTCTCCTATTCTTCAATCAACTGCGCGATCCTTCTAGTCATGAAATTTGTTAACTCTTGTCTCTGTTGTTCTAAAACCTTTTCTTCTTCCTTCTTTCTATCTTGATCTCTCTCAATCCAAGGTTTTAAAAGTAACATAATAAACGAGGTGTTGTCCTGAATAAACTTGATAATCTCAAAATCTTCCTCTGTCGAAGTCCCATTAGCATTCATAGATATCTAAGTGAGCCTTCCACATAGGTTCACTAGTTTTCCTCTGAATATCCATATTCCTCTTAATGAAGGTATCATAGCAGGCCTTCCTATAGCTTCCCAAGTTCTCTCTGGCATAATGTTCACTGGTGTTTCTTCATCAAGAACAAAGTCAATGTCAAAGTCCCCTATTCTTACTTCGATGCATTCATTTTCTTTAAAGATCTATGATAACCTAAAATGACAGTGGTCGTTCAAGGTGTATTTCATATGTAGTAATACCTTCTCGGATTCTTTCTGGAATTCGGCTATTTCTAGAGCTTCCTTAGGGTTTTATTCACTCAAATTTATTATTTCAAGATTAGCAATCATTCTAGGGAAATCTGATACTTCATGGTCCAAATATTTGGAACAAAGACAACTAGATCTTATGCTAGGGAATTCCTTAGCAAGATTTCACGGTCTTTTGCAACTATAACATAGGGTTAATCCTCTCTTCCTTTTAAATGATCCCCGGCCTCTTCTATACTGCACACTAGGATCATGGTAACTAGCCTGCAAAAAATTCTTTCTAGGATCCTGTATCCATTTGTTAGTCCAAACATTTTCTCTATGCATAGGTATAACATATCTATCACTGTACTTATCAGATCTATTCATATCAAGATTTATTCATCTATCAGAGCCCTATTTTTCAAGCTAGGACAGAATATATCAAACATACCTAGATCCATACTCTAGAAACAAAAAATTTCACTTATTTTACTTTTGTAGAGCACAAATCTTCCAGATCTAAGAACTTCTAACTATTCTTACCTTTATCAGAGCACAGAGCTTACATATCTTACCTCTTTTCTGCAGATTTGACCTATTTTCTTAAGAAACTTCCACTTTTACCTTTCTTAGAGCACAAAGCGTTCAGATCTCGCTTCTTTTCTTCAGATCTGTCCTTCCTTCTTTAGCACAGAGGTTTTCAGATCAAGTGGAATACTGCGCACTAGGGCACAGATCCTCGCACAGAGCTTCCACAGTTTCAGGACGAATCTTTGCACAAAGCCTCCTCTTCCTCAATTCCCAGCAATCACAGTTTCAGGTCCCAGTAACGGAACCATTTGTTGGCACAAGAGCAGACCCAGGGTTCAACGCTACAAGAGCGCACCAACAAAACCCTAACTACTGACCCTTTCGGCAACACCTGTGAACCAGATGAAGTCTCACCTGAGGTAGAGGCAAGGGTGGTTGCAAGACTCAAGTGTTTGCAACCTTAGCTGGAACACAGATCTTTGATTATATTGCTTACAGAACACTTAGCATCGATTAGTCATCAATATTAAACCCTTATTATACTTCGCAGATAGCACAGAGCATCACAATATTCACTTATATCTAAGGTAATTTATCACTTAGCAACAATAAAACAGGTCAGATACAGTAGATCAGCACTAAGCATCTTCATACATATCAGATCTACTATTCATATACATCTAATGAAGCACAAAGTATAAGTAGACATATCGAAATATATCAAAGCACTTAGCCAAAGAAGAGATAAACACATCAAGTCAAAGCACAAAGCATAACACACAGATTTACGTGGTTCACCCCCACCCTGGGGCTACGTCCACCAACTCTTCTTCTTTATTATCATCTCCAATCAGTTACAGGCACAAAGCCACCAAAAACCCTACTGCACACAGGACAGAAGATTTGCGCAACTCGCTAGATCCTTATTCCTTGCACTTATAGCACAAAGCCTTCTATATCTTCTACAACAACTTGCACTTAGCTCTATAAACCTTCTACAGTCATGGACATAGCACTTACATAGACTATTAGCACTTATCTTACATCACATAGATACAATCCTCTTCTACTAGATACCTAGATGTTTATTTATACATTACAAACGTGGGCCTAAACATGGGTAAAACCACGGGCCGGTATCGCTTTCCCATTACATTGTCCCAAAACCCAAAAATGGGGTCCAAAAGTGGGTTGAGATCCCATGATCTCTGCTTCAGCTGGCACTCCATCTTCGACAGGCTATCGAAGTCCCAAAAAATGGTCAAATATGACCAAGTAACTTCAAAACTTGGTCAAGGGACAATAGTTATAATAAAATGTTGTTGTACAAATCACAAATACTTGTGTATCTTGTGAGTATATTTCTTTTGTGTGTTGATTTTTTCCCATGTTTTTTCTATATGAGAATGTGTCACACTTCTGAGATCACAAGAAAGTTGTAGACTTTATTTAAGACACCCACAACCCTATCTTGTAAGAACAAAAAAGGTTGTGAGACCATAGAAAGGTCACATGGCATGATGTTGTGGGATAAAAGACCTACAAATCATGTTGCAAAGAAGAAAATATTGTTATAGGAATCAACAGACATGCAACTCAATGCTTTGAGAACAAAATATCTACACCAACCTCTTTTATAGACAAACGTTTTGTAATAGAATCATGGCACAAAACCATAACTTCACATATGAAGAATATGAACAACATAATGGTAGGGGATTAGGAAGTAGAATGGTCAAAAAGTTTGTCTTTCAAACTTTGATGTTTGTCAATATTTAATCCAATAGTGAAATAAACGTGTGTGTATGTTTTGATGTGATTTGAAAGTGGTAAAAGACTCTTAACTTATTATAGATATGTGTGTGTGTGTGTGTGTGCGCGCGCGCACGTATGCGTTAATGTAATTTGAAAATGGTATAAGTTTTGGAAGAATAATATTTTTTATATAGAATCTCACATGTTTGTATACTCTATGCAACAACCCTCTTAGTCTAATCATTAAGAGTAAGTAAACACAAGATTATAACTAATGAATCCTAATATTTTTGAGTTGCAACCATTTCTGAGTGTTGGTGGAATCTTGTTGACAGATATCCACATTCCTGATAAAAGAAGGATTTGATTTTTAAATGCTTGTGGGTCATGTATTGGGCGTAGACCATTCTGGGAACAAGTGGAAGCTAAAGGATTGCTATCACATGATGTTGTCATCCTAGTAGGGGATTTGAACTTTTCTACAAGCATAGATGAAGTGTGGGGCAAGGTGGCCTTATCTGATCCTTTGGCGGATTTTTTCAAAAATATATTTGCAAATAATCAGTTGGTGGATGTGATGCCTATGAATTTAATGCCATCCTGGCGAAATGGTAGAAGCAGGGTGGATGAGATTCGAAAGAGACTAGACAGGGTGTATGCAGGGATGATTTTAAGGATGGAAATTTATTTTAAAATGTAGAAACCTTGGTGAATCTTACAAATCCTTCATACACCAACTATAAATGTTTGGCGATATTTTTGTAAAAATATTCAAATTTCTAAAGATTTTATATAGTTTTTATAAAATTTTGGAGATTTTTAAGGTAAAATAATTTTATCCTATAGAATTTGGGCGAATCAATTTTAAAATAGCGAATCTTGTTTTTGGAAAATCCATGGAAAATTAGCCCATGAGCGAAATTTATCCCGTAAAATCATCCATGGGTGTATGTTTCAGAAGATTTTTTAAGTGAAGCTGCTAGGTATAGATCATGGGTGGAACTCCCTTTTATTTCTGACCATGCTCCTGTGATTTTACAATTGGATTATTGATACAAGCCTATAGCCTATCCCTTTAACTTCAATCCAACGTGTCTGAAAGAGGAGTCTTTTTGTGACTTAGTTTGGGCAGTGTGCAGTACACAAGAGGAAGTTGAGGAGGTGGGAGCTCACAAAAGATTGTCTAGGAAGATATATAAGTTAAAACCTCGGGTAAAGATATGGTTGGCCGATAGAAAACAAAAGGAAATCCAATCCTATGAAAATATTGAAGCAGATATCGCTTTCCTCACTAAGCAAAGTCTGGAAAGTGATCAAAGTTATGATCTTGGCTCTCAACTAAATTCACTTGAAAATGAAAGGAATAAATTGTTGTTGGCTGAGGAGGAACGTTGGTGCCTAAAGAGCAGGGAAACGTGGATTCAAAGCGGGGACAAAAATAATAAATATTTCATCATTTTGCCAGTTACAGATGAAAAAAAAAACATTTATGGGAGGTTAAAGATGAGTTGGACCAGGTTCATTATGGGCAAGAGGCTATTAAGATTGAAGCACATATATTTTTCAGTACCTTCTATCAAGAATCGACACTTAATATGATCGAGGACCAGGTGGCATCTATGCGATTTTATCCTAGGATGGTCACTGAGGAGGAATTTCTCCTTCTTGAGAAACATGTTACTAAGGAGGAAGTTTTAGAGGTTTTAAAGGGTTTCACAAAAAACAAAATTCCTGGCCCCAATGGGTGGACTGTTGAGTTCTATTTGCATTTTTATGAACTGGTTTCCAAAGATTTTTTGAATGTTGTCAAGGAATCGCGCCAGTCCAGAGAGGTGAACATAGCTCTAAATTCAAATTTTATTGCACTTATCCCAAAGGTTAATGGCCCTGCTACTTTTGGGGATTTCTAAATGTTATAAGATCATTTCAAAAATTATTTCCAAGTGTATTAGACCGATCATGTCTCGTGCTTTATCAAAGGAACAATTTAGCTTCTTAAAAGGAAGGCGAATTATTGACACCATAGAAATTGTGCAGGAGTGCCTTCACAGTATCAAAGATAAATGTTGGCACAGGGGCAGACCCAGGGTTCAATGCTACAACAACACACCAACAAAACCCTAACTACCGACCCTTTGGACAACACCTGCGAAGTAGATGAAGTCTCACTCGAGGTAGAGGCAAGGGTGGTTGCAAGACTCAGATGTCTACAACCTTAGCTAGGACACAGATCTGTGATTCTAACACTTATCAGAGCACTTAGCAGTTAATATTCATCAATATTCAGTTCTTAGTAACAGTGCAGACGTACCCTAATTACAGAGTATCGCAGTATGCAACCATATCCATCATCTAATAACACTTAACATAAAAGGAACACATTAGATCTAGAAGATTCAAGCACTAAGAACATCCACATAGGTCAGATCTAGCATTCATTCACATGATTATTAGGAACAAAGCAACATCAGATCTATATAACATTCATCATATAGAAACACATTGATACATCACACAAATCAGAGCAACACAGAATTTACGTGGTTCACCACAACCCTGGGGCTACATCCACCAACTCCTTCTTTATTAATGTCTTCAATCGGTTACAACACACAGTCACCAAAAACCCTTCTACGCATAGGACAGAAGATCTGCGCAGCTTGCTAGATCCTTCTTCCTTGCGTTGTAGCACAAAGCCTTCTATAATCTCTATAATAACTTGCACTTAGCTCTGTAAACCTTATACATTCATGCACAGAGCACTACTAGCACTTAGTTTACATCACATAGATAGGATACCGTCCTCTACTTACTTCGCCTAGACATCTATTTATACATACAAAAGTGGGCCTAAGCATGGGTAAACCCACGGGCCGACATCCCTTTCCCATTACATTGTCCCAAAACCCAAAAAGGGGCCCGAAAGCGGGCCAAGATCCCATGATCTCTTCTTCATCTAGTGCTCCATCTTTGACAGGATGTCGAAGTCCCAAAAATGGTCAAATATGACCAAGTGTTCCTCAAAACTTGGTCAAGGGTCAACAGGCCCCCAACACTCACATGTGACTCACCCCGAGTCACTCTGGTCTGAGCAATTCTGCTTTGAATGCCTCGAGCTTGGCTCGAGCTGATTCAATCTGTTGCAGTGCTACCGATTCTTTCTCAGTGAACTCCTGAATAAGTGCATCATTGACTGGTCCTTCAAGGCGTTGTTTTGTTGTACTCACAACCTATTCAAGTTCTACTCCTTGGCTTTCAATTTTAGTGAATAATTGGCATGCCTTTTCTTGCATTGGTTGAAGTCATTGAGAGACTTTTGTTACTTTACTCTGGAGTGTGTGTACTTGTTGTTGGGTCATGCATTTCTCTGGAAACCTCTTCATTCTCTCAACTGGTGACAAGGCCTTTAGCTGCGCTTGTAATGTGTCTGCCTGTTGTTGTGAGTGTTGGAGCTACGACTCTAATGTCTGTAATTCTAGATTTTTCATGAGGTTTTCATACGTCTGGGTGCTTCTAGAGCTCAGCTACTTGTATTCCAAGGCAAAGGATTTTAGTCAGTCAACTGCGCTTTGAGCAGTGGCCTCTCTTAGATATCTTATTTCTTGAGGTGTCTCAGGCACAGTGCGAAGTTCTAGGTCTGTGATGCGTTGTTGAAGTTGATGGATCACTCCTTCTAGTTGTGCAACCTGTTGTGGAACTCGTTCTTCTATCTGGACTTCGATGATTGTCACAGAGTGAAGTGATCTATGAACCTGTTCCTGTACTTCGAGTTGCTCTTTGAGCAACTGTTCCCTGTCTTGTTGTAGTGCTACTTTCTCTTCCTCCCACTTTGCTTGAAGAGCTAGTTTTTCTTATTCTGCATTACTACATTGTTCTAGCATATTTTTTTGTGCCTGTGCCAAAGCTTGGGTAGCTTGCGTTGTCTCTTCTTGAGCTTGTCGAAGGCGAGCTTCAACTTTATTGGTGATCTGGTGTAGTTGGGCAGGCTCATCTCCTGGTTCTTCTGTTCCACTTGTCGAGGGTGTAATAGAAACTGTGTTTATGGATTGTAGTGCTTGCTGCACTTCTCAAAGTTCACCCTTGATTCGGCTGAATACCTCCTCTTGCTTCGCTTCTTTCTTTTCCGCGATCTCCAATGAAGAATCATTCAACGCAATGACTAAGAAGTCAAAGTTGTCTGAGGTGAGGGTAGTCTTAAATGTAGCCCTGGTGGCTCTGGCTTTCTTTCAGGATGAAGGCTTTGGCGAGGTAACCTTCCTTTCCTTAGTTGGATCCTCTTCCTCTCTAGGAGGAGTAACTTCGCCTTTGTTTTGCTTGACTTTCGTGCCACCTAGTTCTCCACCATCATCTCCCTGCTCAGGTGAGGTCGAATATGTCTCCATCGATGTGCTATAGACATCATGCACTTCGTCATTTTTCTTCGTTTTACTTGGTCCAAGTGTGTCCGACATAGTTTTAGGGCTATCCACATCAGACATCTCTGCGGGTTCCGCTGGAACAAGGAGGTATGTCGACCATTCCTTGGTAATCTCCTCCAAGTCATCTTCTGTCAATTTGTAATATGACTAGAGTTGTTGTTTATGCTCATCAGCGCGCACTGTATTTGTAATATCAAGGGTCTAAACTTGTAAAGTGTGTTTGGGGTGATGCACGGTGTAGACTGGATTGTGATCTTCAACTGGTTGTAGTAGGCATGGAAGATGGCATTGCACTGCCACTGTTTTCTCATTTTTTTGGAATACCACATCATAAAAAACTTTGCAGTCAGTGGTTCAAAGGGTTCTATATCTGGGAAAATTATAACACCCCCCATTCCGGGCCAGGCAGGTGCTACTTCGCAGAATAACAATCACATACTTAACTCTATATATAAGACATGTATTTAAGCAAATGAAACACATTTAAAACTTAGAGTAACCATAATAATTACTGCTATTATAAATAATCAATGGCTTTAACATTAAATCGTATGCACAGCAGAATACATGATAAATATAACTACACAGACATGCAAAAAAGTAATTAAAACATCATCTAGTACTTATCTTGAAATGGTGGTACTTCCACCAACCAGGTCCAGGCCTTCCATGAACCTCCCAGCCTTAGACCGACTGCTCATCAAGCTCAGCAATGGATCACCCCCGAGCTGGGACTAAGCTCCACTCCCAAGGCAAGGAAACCTGGGCTAGGCTAAGGTTACAGGGAAAACACACAGTCACAAGGAAGTATTCTCTCCCAGGAACCACTTATGCCCACTGCCCAAAGACTCTCCTTCCCCACATGCCTGTTCCACCCCAGGAGTATACACCTTCTTTGTCACCTAGACAGTCCTTTGGCTGCTAACCTCCCTTGCCTTGGGTTTCAGCAACAGATCGGACCAGAAGTCTCCAAGATCTGTGGTAACTACAAGGTTCCTTCCAGGAGTTCTCTCCTTCCTCTGTGCACTCTCACATCCGAAGAGAGTCGCTCACAGGACCAACAACCTATTCTTCAAACTTCAACCACCTGTCTCACCTAGAGAGAGTGTTGTACAAACTGGCCAACAAGCCACATAGGATCAAACACTACACATCCACCACAATCAACAGGAATCCAGACACGAACACCCCAGGGCAGCTACAGATAGGTGCAACAGCATAACCAAGCTTAGCAGGGACGGGACACTTTCGTTTTCTCAATTTGGAAACACGGGATAGACTCACACTATGGATTCTCAGGGATGCGTGATGAGTTGTCCACACAAGGGTCGATTAAGACTCCACGGTTTAGAATAGAGAAGGGGTGTACCGTCTTTCCAGAACAAACATAGACAATTTTCCCGAAATCAACACAAGCTTCTGGTTCAGGGGATGTATGGTTCAGAAGATGCACAAGGTCTCCTGCAGAGGTCAAACAGGTTCACGTTTAGACGGTCAGGCAGAATAGAGGAGGACCCCCACCACGTCTCATCTTGGCCATTTTATTTTCATGGGCTTGGGTTGACACTTGTCACCCGTGGAGCTACATGCTTCCATCAGCGTGCGTTCCTTCCATTTGGAAGTTGCTTGTCCTTCCAAAAGAACTTAGGATAAAACATATTATTCACATGTCTTTTGGAATAATATTAAAATATTATTCCCCAAGGACTTAATTCCCTAGGCTTATCCCCTAGACTCAACACTTAGCCCCTCTTCCCACCTTCCAGCCCCTAATCCCTTGCCTACTTTGTGGAAGCTTAGTCCCCCATCACTCATTCATCGTGATCAGTCTATACGCGACGGTGTTTATATTTTATTAATGTTCTGCATTGATACATGTAAAAAAATAGGCTGTTGGCCTTCAACCCTTAGTCTCTCTAGCCTAGCAATCACATAAGCCCACCAGCTTATATAAACTTGGCTCACCAGCCTATAAAACATTTTTACAACTCATTTCGTAAACAAGATTTACAACTGGGCTCGGCCTTGGGGACATTACAATCCCCCTCTGATCCATATTTTATGAGTAGAATGAAATGAATACATATTATTAACAGGTGCTTAACACAAAATAACAGAGATATAGTAAAACTGGTTTTCTATTCAATAACGAAATAAGCTGAAACTGTAAAATGCAGCGGAAACAAGCTTGTTGGAATGGTGGCAACTTATCTTTGAGAAGAGATGTGACGACATCGCGCATTCGCAAGAAGAAGGTTACAATGAGGCTCTGATGGCATTTTTACAATAATAAAGAATGAAAAAAACCCTAGACATCCAAAAACCTAACCCTAGGAGATGAAGTGCCAAAAGTCATGTGGGCCCCGTTTGGGTAAGCTAGTACATCAACTTCTTGGGGTCGTAACTTTTGCATACAATATTTGTTTTAGGTGTGTGATAGCCCGTTGGAAAGGTATCATTGAGGAGATTCATTTTGGGGGCTTAATTATGCCTTTGGCTATCATTGAGGAGCTCGATACCGAAAAACCTTCATTTGGGCCCTCAAAATGGCCCTGAAAGTAAAAACTGCTAAAAATAGTAAATTGCCAAAAATGTCAGAAAATTGTTTTAAGCCAGTTGGAAAAGGTGGGTGGCCACTGATATCCATCTGGATAAATCCTCCCTCATTAGGAAGAAATGGTATCCATTGCGTTGAGGTCCCCCATTAGATAAGGAAATTTCTGCTGAATTTGGCCCCGGGTGAGCCACTTACCTTGGTGCAGGAGTTGCCCTGCTTTGACAACTCAATAAAGCTGGATCCTTTGTTGTCGAGTGCCCTTGATTTGTCTGTTCACAATTTTATCATTGGATGCCTGTTGTATGCAGTCGGGGTTGAGATCTATTGGTGTCAGTTGTTATACTACTTCTGAGGTGTCCAATAATGGTGGGAAATAAGGGCAAAGGAGATCCACGTTGAACACTAGGTGCAGGCCAAGGAAAGGAGGAATGTTGATCTCAAAAGAATTATCGCCCATAGCCTTGGTGATAGTGTGTGGTCCATAATGGAGTGGGAAAAGCTTCCAATGGTGTCCTGTAAGGCGTTCTTTCTGCAAGTGCAACCAAAATTTTTCTCCCACCTGAAACTTATGTGGCACCCGATGTTGATCATGGTGTTGTTTGTACTTGTCATTGGACTTCTGTAGGATATCTTGAACCTGTTGTCGAATGTGTTGGATCTACTCAATGAACCGGGTGGCTTTGTCAGCTTCAGTTGGAGCAGGAGATGAGTCAGTCGAGGTGACCACAATGGGAAGTGCAACATCTATGGGACCCAATGGTTGGAATCCCAACCCCACTTGAAAGGGGTTGTGGCCGGTTGAGCTATGAAAGGATCAGTTGTAGCTATGATGGACATAGGGAAGGCTCTCATCCCATGTGCG
>SNQJ01S0008948.1:65869-114659 GCA_010110895.2 Picea sitchensis | reverse complement strand
AAATTAATTAAATAATAATTTAGTTGCAACTAGAAGTGGAGAATTTACTATTTGTAGCAAAGTGAGTTAGAAGTGGACAAGTGGTTAGAAGTGGGTTAGCCCTAAAATAAGGAAAGTGGGTTAAGTTGGTTAGAATGTAACCCTGTGAGGAAGCTACATGGAAGTATAAATAAGAAAGAAAGACTCTCCCATTAGCACCTATTGAATATTATTGAATATCTATTTTGTGAAAAGTTATTTGGGAAGGTATATTTAATAGAGAAAAGTGTGGCAGAAAAACTGTAGCAGAAAAAGTGTGGCAGAAAAAGTGTAGCAGGAAAAGTGCGGCAAAAAAAGTGCAGCAAAAAAATCACGGCAGAAAAATGCGGCATAAAAATTGCGGCAAGAAAAGTGTGGTAGAAAAACTGCGATAGAAAAAGTGCGGTAGAAAAACCACGACAGAATAAGTGCAGCAAAAAAAGTGCGGTAGAAAAATCATGGTAGCAAAATCGTGACAGCAAAACTGCGGCAACAGAACATTACAAGAAGAAAAATGTATGGTTTTCATATGGGTAGTGTTGAATTTATGGATCTGGTTGAGGGTTTTCCTTGTAAATCCATTGAATTCCCTCTTGGAAGTTTAGGGCTTGTTGTAGAGTTGATCTGAAAAAATATATACTAAAGTTTAGTATTGGTTCAAGTTTGAGGGATTTCGGTTGAGGTATGTTGCTGAAATTATTGGTACAGATAGAGGTTGTATAACAATGAGGTTCTAGCACATGGTTTGAGGTACAGACGTGTCATATGTTTTTTGAGGTGTATGTGATTAGATCATATTGGTTCATGAGTATACAGTGACAGATTTGACAGAAAAGGTTATGATAGTGACATATTTAGTTTCTACATTTTACACTTATAATTCAGGGTGGTTGGACGGAGCAAGGATAGTTGGTTGTATCCACCTTCTGGTTATAGTCGAAGAACATAGGGGGTTGTATCCTCCTTTTGTTTGTAGCCATAGAATTGGGAAGCTAGAGCTTCCCTAAGGTTGTAGCCTGAAAATAGGGGGTCGGAGCCTCCTTCTAGTTGTAGCTGGAAAAAAAAGGAAGTTGGTGCTTCTAATGAATGTAATTCTTAAAGACAAATAAGAAAAATAATTCTTTGGTTATCTCCTGCATTGGGTTTCCATGTAAAAAATATTGGTGTACTATGTATGTGTATGATTGTTCATTTTTTCATGGTTTATTTACTCTGCACTTATTGGATGATAATGCTATATTGATCATAAAGATAAATAACACTTGCATACTATGGTTAAAAGGATTAAAAATATCTATTACTGATTCACCCCCCTTCTCAGTAATCCAATAATTGGTATCAGAGCAGGTTCCTTCAGAAATCAGTTTAACCACTGAAAGATAGATCATGGAGAGCAACAATATGTATCAAAATGGAATACCACAGTTTGATGGATATAACTATGCATTATGGAGCAGAAGGATGAAAACATATGTACAGTCACATGGATTTGAGGTTTGACAATCAGTTGTAGATGGATACAAAGAACCATCAGTTCCGCCAACAAATGACAATGGAAAAAAAATCAGTCTAAATAATTAAAAAGCCACAAATGCACTTCTAAATGGTCTTTGTGATTTGTTATATACCAACGATATACATTGTAGCTTCGCTAAAGAGATTTGGGACAAACTTCAAAATATTTATGAAGGATATTCAAAAGTCAAAGTAGCAAAGCTTCAAATTTACAGAGGTAAATTTGAACAACTAAAGATGAAGGAAGATGAGAATATTCTAGCTTACATCTTACGAGTTAATGAAATAGTGAATGCAATCATTGGATTGGGAGAAGAAGTTGACGGATCTGTAATTTTTCAAAAGGTACTAAGATATCTTCCAATGAGATTTCATCCTAAGATCTCAGCACTAGAAGAAAGATCAGATCTAGACTCAATAAGCATGGATGAACTACATGGAATCTTCACAGCCTATGAAATGATAACTGAATAGGAAAATCCAGGTATAAAATAAACAACATTCAAAGCATCCAAAAGATCAAAGAAAAAGGGAAAGGAAAAGGAAAAATAATATAGCAGCAACAGTGACATCTCAGAAGATGGTGAAGAAGTGGCTAACTTTGTCAGAAGATTGAAAAAGGGAACTAACGACATATATAAAGGTAAGCTTCCATTGATTTTTTTTAATTGTGATGGTATTGGTCATTTTGCTAAAAAATGTACTCACAAGAAAAAGAAAATACATGAAGAGGATGTTTCAAACAACAAACAAACATATAAAGGAAAAAGAACCAAAAAGAAAGTCTTCAAGAAAAGTTTTTGCACCAAAGAAGACTGATCCTCATTAGAAGAAGATGAAGTCAATGAAAGTGAAATAGAAAGAGTTCTATTCATATCAATATAATACTTCGATAAAGAAGACACCAAAGAGGAGTATGAAGAAGCAAAATTTTACTACAGAGAAGAACTGTTGAGTGCTATAGAGGTTATAAAAAGAGAAAAGAAGAAAAAAAAGAAACTCCAAGCAGAACTAGACAAGAAAGAAGACATTCAAAATTCAAACTCTAAGGAACTAGAACATATCATCACTCAAATAAAGGTTCAAATAGAAGAAGACAAAAGAATCGAAGAAGCACTCAAAGAACAACTGAAAGAAAAAGACAAGATCATTGGAAATTTGGAAGCATAGGTTGTTACATTGAGAAAAGACCTTCAACAGAAAAATATGCAGAATAGTTCAAAGGTTTTGGATAATATTATCAACATTCAACGACCACATCATGACAATTCTGGGCTAGGATACAGTCAGGCAGAAAGAGGGTCAATCTCCAAAACCACAAATAAAGAAACACAACCAAGAATATATGCAGAAACAATTAGAGGAGACAAGAAGTTTTACAGGGAAGATCACAGGGATACTCCTCCACCTAGAAGAGTCATATTTCAAAATCAGTGACAACCAGAAACAAGCATGCCTCAGGATGAAGAAGGATTCATAAGAGTAACTCCTTTCAAAATATCTTCAACTCCTAGGTATCAAACTATATTTTTTGTTTTATGTTATGCATGTAATAATTTTGGACATAAAGCTGTAAATTGCAGAGCTAATAGAAGGAACATAAACAACTTTGAAAGTCATGCACAAAATGGTTATCTAATAAGGCCTAATGAAACACAGAGAAGAAGTTACAACATGTTTGAATCATTGAGAACTGAAGTGGAATGCTACAAATGCAACAAATTTGGACACATGGACAAATATTGTAGAATAACAGTCCCTCCTAGAGAATCACAACAGAATAACAATAGTCACAGACATGAACCTCAGTAGAGAATATGGAAAAGAAAGCAGGATCAGTTTAACAATGAAGAATGCACACTCGCTCTACAAGATAAACACAAGAAACTTGGTTTGTATGTTGATAGTGTCTATTCAAAACACATGACAGGTGATGAAGACAAGTTTCTTACATTAAGAAAGGAAAGATATGTATCACTCTCTTTTGGAAATGATGACTCAGCTAGAATCATTGGAAAAGGCACAGTCAGAATTGGAAACAAGAATACCAAGGCATAAAATGTTCTACTAGTGGAATATTTGAAACATAATCTTCTAAGTGTAAGTCAAATGGGTGACCAAGGTCATAAAATTACATTCGATTCACATAAGCAAGAGATAAGAAAAGAACGTTCAAGAAAGTTTATTGCAACAACTGCAAGAACTTCAAGCAACATATATGTATTAAGTGAAATTGGAAATGAAAAGTGTTTTCTAGGAAAGGAAGATGAAGGTTGGATATGGCACAAAATAATGGGTCACATAAAATTTGATAACCTCGTCAAAGTCAACAAAAAGGATGCAGTCAGAGAAATTCCCCAGATCACGAAACCAACCAACACATTATGCAAGAATTGTCAACGAGGAAAGAAAACAAAGACCACGTTCAAATCAATGGAATACTCAATGACAAGACCACTGGAAATTGCGCATACTGATCTAGTTGGACCAACTAGAAAAAAGGGTTTAAAAGGTGAGAAATAATTTATGTTATTAGTTTATGATTATACAAGAATGACTACAGTTTTCTTTCTCACGAATAAGTTAGAAGGATTTAAAAATTTCAAGGTTTACAAGGAAATGGTTGAAAATGAAATGGATTCAAAAATCAAATGTTTGAGATCTGATAATGGAGGAGAGTTTACTTCAAAGGAATTTATGGATTTATGCAACAAGCATGGAATAAAAAGGCAATTCTTCATTGCTAGGACACCTCAACAAAATGGAGTTGTTGAAAGAAAGAATAGGACAGTACAAGAAATGGCTCGAACAATGTTAATGGATTCTAAATTGTCAGATAGTTTTTGGAAACATGCAGTGCATACAACAGTTCACATTCAAAATAGATTAATTCTTAGAAACAATAGTGACAAAACTCCCTACGAGATATGGAAAGGAAGACCAAAAAATTTGAAGCACTTCAGAGTGTTCGGAAGAAAATGCTACATCAAAAGAGAAGATGGCAGAATGGGAAAGTTTGACTCTCATGTGGAGAAAGGCGTACTTGTCGGTTACTCAAGTACAAGGAAAGCATACAAGTGTTACAATCTAAGTCTCAACAAAGTTGTGGAAAGCATCAATGTAACAATTTATGAAGCAGGTGGACGAAAATTAAAGGAAGAAGACAATGAATCAGTGGAACACATTTACGAAGAAGAAAAAAATGATGAAGAAGAATTGGAAGGGGAAGATGAAGAAGATTAGATATAAGTAGAAGAGAAAGTTCAGCAAGTGCCTCCAAAGACACATAGAAAATAAGTACATAAGAATCAACCTTCAGATCATATTATCGGAAACAAGGATGTAGGAGTTGAGACTAGAAGAATAATTTGTTCACCAAAACAACTGCACCTAGCACTCTTATCTACGATTGAACCAAACAATTTTGAAGAGACCAACAAGGATGAATTCTGGAAAAAGGCCATGAATGAAGAATTTGATCAAATAGATAAGAATGATACTTGGGAATTGGTTCCAAGACCAAGGTACAAGAATGTTATTGGCACAAAGTGGGTTCTCATAAATAAACTGAATGAAGATGGACAGGTTACAAGGAACAAAGCTAGATTGGTATGTAAAGGACACACATAGGTTGAAGGGATCGACTTTGAAAAGATGTTTGCTCCAGTTCCTAGAACAGAAGAAATCTGATTGATCTTAGCTTATGCATGCTCCAAGAATATTAAAGTGTATCATATGGATGTGAAATTAGCCTTTCTGAATGGGGAACTTGAAGAAGAAGTCTACATTGAACAACCAGAAGGATTTCAGTTGTCAGAGAACGAATATTATGTGTGCAGGTTGAAGAAGGCCTTGCATGGTATAAAACAATCTCCCAGAGCATGGTACTCTAGACTGGATAAATATCTATAGCAGATAGGGTTCAGAAAATGAAGTGAAGACATCAACCTCTACATCAAGGTAAATCAAGATAGTATTTTATTAATTGAAGTTTATGATATTATTTTTGGAAGTGATGATGACAAGTTAAGCTAGAAATTTGCAAAGGATATGCAGAATGAATTTGAAATAGCATTACTTGGAGAACTATCATTCTTTCTGGGTCTTCGGATATGTCAAAGCAACCAAGGCATTTTTATTTCTCAAACTAAGTATATTAGAGAAATGCTAAAGAGGTTCGGAATGGAAGATTGCAAACTAGTTAGCACTATTATGCAAACCATTTGCAAGTTGAGCAAAGATGATGATTCAAATTCTACAGACCAGAGGCAGTACAGGTCAATGATTGGCATCTTACTATATGTGACAACATCCAGACCAGATGTAATGTAGGAAGTTGGACAAGTGGCATGATTTCAAGAAGCACCAAAGGAATCACATGTCTTAGCAGTGAAGAGGATTTTCAGATATCTCGAGGGAACACAAGAGTTTGTATTATGGTATACAAAAGGAAAGGATCTATCACTTATTGCCTACACAGATGAATATTGGGTAGGTTGCATTTATAACCAAAAAAGCACATGTGGAGCAGCATTCTACTTGGGTGAGTGTTTGGTATCTTGGCTAAGAAAGAAACAGTCATCAATATCATTGTCTATAGCTTAAGCATAGTATATTAAGCAACATGATGTTGTACACAGGTTCTTTGGATGAAACAAAATTTGACAGATATACAGGTTGAGTATGATGATCCCATTCCTATATATTGTGATAATACAAGCACTATCAGTATCTCAAAGACTCCAATGATGCACTCCAAGACGAAGCACATTCGAATCAAGTATCACTTTCTACGGGAACGGGTTACAGAGAAGAAAATCATAGTTGAATATGCGGGGACAAAGGAACATCTTGCAGATATCTTCACAAAACTGCTTATAAGGGAATCCTTTGAGTATCTTTGCCAGAGACTCGGAGTAACTTCTACTCCCAAATGAATTCTTTTGAATTCTTATCTTATATTTCTTAGATTTACACAAGGAAGCACCATATAGAGGACAGTTTAGGTAGGGGGGACATGTTCAGGAAGATTTCAGTCAGGGGAAGAATCCCCAAGGAAAGTTCAGTTAGGGGGAACAGCCCCAGACAGGAAGTTACCTTTGCCATTGATGTCAAAGGGGGAGAGATTCACCAGATGTAGGTCAGAGACTTATATGCTTGGAAAGAGAGCAGAAATGCATGTTTCCAGGGGGAGCGATGGTCATAGGGGGATATTAAGCGATATGACTTCAGAGTTGCATCAGAGCATTGCCATCAATTCCAAAGGGGGAGATTGTTGATTAATTGGGTTGGTTGTCATTGATGTTAACTCTTGGAGAGTGATATTGTAGATTTATGTCAACCCTTAGTGGTTGATGTCAACCCTTGGAGAAGTTTGGTAGTATATTCTGGTAGCACAAAGGCATGGGTAAGGGACCCGAGTCTGTTTGAGGTATAAAGGCATGAAGATCAGTGAATTTGCATGTAAGACTATTCTAGATGGATATTATATGTCATGCCATTTCCGGTGATATGTGGAACATCACATAACTCCTCATGGTTAGAGAGTTATGGCCATATAAAGTTGGAGAACCCTCATGAGTTATCTAGAAGCCCCTAGAAGGTCAAAGAAGTCAATTATTTTAGAAGCTCCTAAAATAAGTGTACTAGCCAAATTTATGGTAACTAGGAGTTAATCATGGGTATAGTTGTTGCATTAAGAAATATATTAAATAATAAAGTGGTTGCAACAAGAAGTTAGTTAAGGGAAAATAAGTTATGAATTGACTAATTATAGAAAAGTTAGTTGCAACAACAAGTTGTGAGTAAAGATAAATTATTTAAATAATAAAGTAGTCAAAGTGGTTGCAAAGAGAAATTATTTAAATAATAAAGTGGTTGCAACAAGAAGTGGTAAGTTTACTATTTATGGATAAGTTAAAGTGGTTGCAAAATAAATTAATTAAGTATTAATTTAGTTGCAACTAGAAGTGGAGAATTTACTATTTGTAGCAAAGTGAGTTAGAAGTGGACAAGTGGTTAGAAGTGGGTTAGCCCTAAAAGAAGGAAAGCAGGTTAAGTTGGTTAGAAGGTAACCCCTTGAGGAAACTACATGGAAGTATAAATAAGAGAGAAATGATATCCCATTAGCACCTATTGAATATAATTGAATATCTATTTTGTGAAAAATTATTTGGGCAGGTATTATTGATAGAGAAAAGTGTAGAAGGAAAAGTGTGGAAGAAAAAGTGCGGTAGGAAAATCACAACAGGAAAACTGCGATAGAAAAACTGCAATAGAAAAACTGCGACAGAAAGAAAAATTGTGGCAGGAAAAGTGCGATAGAAAAACCGCGACAGAAAAAGTGCAATAGAAAAATTGCGGCAGCATGTTCGCGACATCAAAACCATAGTAGAAGAACACTACAAGAAGAAAAATGTATGGTTTTCATATGTGTAGTGTTGAATTTATGAATCTGGTTGAAGTTTTTCCTTGTAAATCTATTGGATTCCCTCTGGGAAGTTTAGGGCTTGTTGTAGAGTTTATCTTAGGAAGATCTACTAAAGTTTAGTATTGGTTCATGTTTGAGGGCTTTTGGTTGAGGTATGTTGCTGAAATTATTGGTACAGATAGAGTTTGTATAACAGTGAGGTTCTAGCACATGGTTTGAGGTACAGACTTGTGGTATAATGTTTGAGGTATATGTGATCAAATCATATTGGTTGATGAGTATACAATGACAGATTTCATAGAACAGGTTGTGACAGTGACATATTCAGTTTCTACATTTGACACTTATATTTCATGGTGGTTGAACGAGGCAGTTTCTACATTTGACACTTATATTTCAGGGTGGTTGGATGGGGCAAGGATAGGTGGTTGTAGCCACCTTCCAGTTGTAGCCAGAGAACATAGGGGGTTGTATCCTCCTTGATCCAGATGGATATCGGTGGCCACCCACCTTTTCCAACTGACTCAAAACAATTTTCTGACATTTTTGGCAATTTACTATTTTTAGCAGTTTTTACTTCCGGGGCCATTTTGAGGGCCTAAATGAAGGTTTTTTGGTATCGAGCTCATAAATGATATTTAAATGCATTATTGAGCCCCCTAAATGAATATCCTCAACAATACCTTTCCAACGAGCTATCACACACCTAAAACGGAGATCGTATGCAAAAGTTACGACCCCGGGAAGTTGATGTACTAACTTACCCAAACAGAGCCCACATGACTTTTGGCGCTTCATCTCCTAGGGTTAGGTTTTTGGATGTCTAGGGTTTTTGGCATTCATGTTTATTGTAAAAAGGCCTTCATAGCCTCATTGTAATGATCTTCTTGCGAATGCATGCTGCTGTCACATCTCTTCTCAGAGATAAGCCGCCACCATTCCAGCAAGCTTGTTTCCACTTCATTTTACAGTTTCAGCTTATTTCGTTATTTAATAGAAAACCAGTTTTATTGTATCTCTGTTATTTTATGTTAAGAACCTATTAATAATCTATATTCATTTCATTCTACTCATAAAATCCTGATCATTGGTATCAGAGCGGTCTGCTCCTTGTTGTCTTAATGCATGTCCCCAACGAGGTCAGAGTACAAAGAATTGGGTCTCAAGCTTGTTTCTCTTGAGGACAGAAGCTCTCGCACGCCCAAGCGACCTCCCATGGTAGGAGAAAAGAAATATGATGGGACAGGAGATCCTTTCAAACTGTTTATTGAGGAAGCCCTCACACAACAGAGGAACGAGATGATGGATAGTTTCACGCAAATCCTTCGACGACTACCAACAGACGAAGCATCTTCTTCGAACGGAGGCGCCACCCCCTTCAAGGTACAAATAAACTTTGATATTCCTATATTTGAAGGTTAGATAGATTCAGATTCTATAGACAAGTGGTTGAATATACTAGAAGGGTATTTTTCAGTTCATAAATTTTCGAATAGAGAAAAGATTACTTTTGCGCTCCTTAAAGCCATTCCCCATGTCAAAGATTGGTGGGAAACTTTCTGTGAGCAAAAGGAAACAGAGGAAGCCTCATTATTTTCAGGCACGGCCACCTGGGAATCCTTCAGGGATGCTATTAAGGAACAATACTACCCTGTCAGAAGTTATGACAACCTACATACCAAATGGACCACACTGCGGCAAGAAAGAGACCAAGCAGTGCCAGATTTCACAAATATCTTCCATACCTTGCGCACCAAGTTGGGTATCAAAGATTCAGATCGACATCTGGTGCTCAAGTATCGTGGTGCTCTGCATAGATACATCCAGACTGAAATGGAATTTCTAGACATCTCATCCTTGGGCGCAGCCTACCGATATGCCATCAAAATCGAGCAGAAGCTCAAACAAAAGACACGACAATTTGGGCCTAGGAACCCCTCACAACAAAATCCAGGAAAGGGCGGCCCCAACCCACCGAACAAAGGACAGAGAAAATATGGATAGTATCAATACAACCAGTACAAGCCACAAGCAAAGAAGGATACCGGAAAGACAAAGAAAGATACTAGGAAGTGGTGCAACTTCCATAAGAGCCCTTGGCATAACACTGCTGACTGCCACTCAAAGCAGTCATTGGTGGCCGAAGTGAAAGCCTCTGAATCAGATGCAGATTCTGACTCCGAGACAGAACCAGAAAGGGGAAGACGGATCATTGACGCAAAACCCAGTGCCACCGTTGCTACCACCAAGCTCCAGCCTAGTGAACCAGATGAGCCATAAGGAGAGCGCCTCTTCCATTCACAGATGTAGGTAAAAGGCACCCCGCTGCACTTCATCATTGATAGCGGTAGCTAGAAGAACCTCATCTCAGAAAAGGTCGTCAAGTGGCTAGACCTGTCAACAATGCCGCACCCACAACCCTACACCATTGGATGGCTCTGCCAAGGAAGTGATCTCCGCGTCAGCCAACAGTGCCGACTGTCGTACGACATCAAGCCCTTCAAAGACGAGGTATTATGTGATGTTGCTCCTCTCGAAGTTTGTGATGTTCTTTTGGGCCAACCTTATTTATGGAAATGTCATGTTGTATATGAGTCTAGGCCTCATAGTGTTATTATTACTTTGAACAGGTAGTGTTATTATTACTTTGAACAGAATTGTACAGATACCCAAGGCAAATTCCACCATTTATTTGATCTCCGCTAAGCAATGTAGGAAGGTCATCTCTAGATGGGGAAGTTTGTCTCTTCGATTCGCCTCGTATCAAACGAAAAGATCGCGAACTACATCAAGGGTCTCTCTCAAGGGCTGACCTTCTACACGAGGAAGCAAGTAGATAAGGCTTTCTCATGGAAGAGTATTCGGATATCTTCTCCTCACCTGTGGGTACCTCTACACTTCTAGGTCAAGAATTCCCATCGACCGACTTCTGCATTGTTGCCCAATGGGCCATTCTATCTTTGCTCTTTTTAGAGAATGAGGAGACTGCGATAGATCCAAGAAATACTCCATAAGGGGTACATCCGCTTCCAGATCATCACCTTATGGAGCCCAATCATGTTGGTATTTAAGAAAGATGGAATCACACTTTGTATTGATTATCGAAATTAATAAAAATAATCACAAACCGTACCCGATTCCACCTAATTGATGACCTCCTTGACTTCAACTCATGTGGGGCAAATACTTCAGTAAGATTGATCTAAAGTCCGGCTACCACCAGTCCCGATAGAACAAATCGTGATGTATGGAAGACCACCTTCAAGTCAAAGGAAGGACTTTTGAATGGTTGGTCATGCCCTTTGGTTTACAAATGCTCCAACCACTTTCAAGAGGATGATGGACGATATCCTAAAACCATTCACCAATACTTTTATAGTGGTGTCTCTAGATGACATTCTAATTTACAGTAAGACTTGGGCCTAACACTTGCAACATATTCGCGACGTTTCGCATACCCCACGACGTGACAAGCTATACACCAACCTCGAAAAATGCTCCCTTCGCATGGATAGGGTCCATTACCTAGGCTACATCATTGATCAGCATGGCATACATGTGGATCCGTACCAAGATCCAAGTCATTCATGACCGGCCAACCCCAACAACACTCACCGAGCTCGAGCTCATGGGACTTGCTAATTTCTACCGTGAGTTCGCGGTTGGGTTTCTCCCATATTGAATGGGCCCTCACCAAAGTAATAAACAAGGGTGGTGGTAAGGAAAAATTTGCATAAATGGATCCCAACAACAAGAATTCGATGATTTGAAGCAATGTCAGTTTAGCCCCTGAAACACTTTCACACTGCATCTGCAACATCCCTTTGAGATCGGTGACGTATTTAATCGACTATGTTGTGGGTGCCATTCTCACTCAAGATGCAACCGGTGGCCTATCATAGTGAGACACTATCAGATACAATGTCCGTAGTACCCTACTTTATGACAAAGAAAATTTACTCCATTGAGCAAGCATGCCGCCAATGGAGACATTACATTCTTTGGAAGGAGATAGTCATCCACATTGATCATAAGCTATCGCAGTTCATGCAAAACATAGGAAATTGCAGCACGACCGCCATCAAAAGTGGTCTACATTTGCAACAATTCCACCTCAACATCAAGTATAAAACAAAAAGCACCAATCACATCGCTGATTGCCTCACAGACCGCCAGCCAAGGCACTCACCACGTTCTAGACTCTGTGCCTATGAGACATCCGATGGCCCCAACTCTAAGGAGATTGCATTCCCAATCTCACCACAATCTACCAAATGTTGGGTGCAAATGCAAATTGTCGATACTTCATCTTCGTGGATGGTTGTTGTATCGCCCGGGCCATATCCGTTCCATCAAGGAGCAAGCCAAGCCGATCTCGAAGCCCACTACGCTTAAGTGACAGACACTCTATTATCTAAAAATATAGCGTATGATGTTACAAAACATTTCTATCGCTAAAACTTCAATGATATCGCTAGTCAGTCTTGCATCACTACAAGACATGTTAAATCCAACCACTAAAAAACAGGCTAGACCCTCTTCCTACTCCTGACAGCCATGGGAATCCATCTCAATGGATCACATATCGTCCCATCCATCAAGTGGGGAAATGACTGTGCTTTTTGTGGTTGTTGATCGCTTTTCTAAAATGGTGATTCTGGATGGCTTTAAGAAGAGCATCACAACAGAGGCCACTACCAAGCTCTCTTTGAACGAGTCTCACTTTGAATCCCCACACAAACCATTTTCTTATATCGGGATAGTCAATTTCTCAAGACATTATGGTCAAGCTTCCTAGTCACCGTTGGACACCAAGCTCACTAAATCCACGCCTTTCCACCCCCTGCATAGATGGCTAAACCGAGGTTTTAAATCTAATTATTGTGCATATCCTTCACATGTATAATTCAAAGAACCCTCGCGACATGGGATGAGAGCCTTCCTATGTCCATCATAGCTACAACCGAGCCTTGCATGCTCAACCAGCCATAGCCCCTTCTGGCAATAGATTCCAACCATTGGGTCCCATAGATACACTTCTGCGGTCACCTCTTCTTAACCGACCTATCTCCCCGCTTCCAATTGAAGCTGACAAAGCCACCTTTCATTGAGTAGATCTAGCACATCTTCCAACAAGTTCAGATATCCTATAGAAGTCCAATGACAAGTACAAACAACACTCATAATCAACATCGGGTACCTCTATAAGTTTCATGGGCAACAAAGTTTGGTTGCACTTGCGTAAAGAACACCTTATAGGACCCCACCGAAAGTTGCAACCAATTCGCTATGGATCGCATTAATTATCACCAAGGTTGTGGGGATAATTTTGAGCTCAACATTCTCCTTTCCTTGGCCTACACCTATGTTCAATGTGGCTCTCCTTCACCCTTATTTCCAATTCATTATTGGACACCTCAAAAGTACCGGAATAAATGACACCAATGCAGCTCAACCCTGACTGCAGACAACAAGAATCCAATGATCATATTGTGGACGCATATATCAAGGTCACTCGACAACAGAAGATCCATCTTTATCGAGTCGCCGCTGTGGCAGCTCCTACACCAAGGCAAGTGGCTCAAATTCGCAATAACTTTAAATTTCCTCATCTAATGGGGAACCTTCAAATCTAATGGAGACAATTGCTTCCTAAGGAGGGAGGATTGATCCGTGACTGGATATCGCTACACCCACCAATTTTCTAACAATTTTGGCAATTTACTATTTTAGCAGCTTTTACCTGTACCATTTTGAGGGCCCTAAATGAAGGTTTTTCGCATCATTCTCAATGATAGCTAAAGGAATAATTGATCCCCTAAATGAATCTCCTCTCGATGATACCTTTCCAAATAGATATCACACACCTAAACGAAGATCGTACGCAAAATTTAAGCCCCTAGGAAGTTGGCGTATCAAATAGCCACCTTAAATCCCACAATTCTTTTGGCACTTCATCTCCCATGGTTAGGTTTTGGATGTCTAGGTTTTGGAATTCATGTTTATTGTGGCCTTCAGAGCCTCATTGTAATGATCTTCTATGGATGTGCTACACACATCTATTTTTAGAGATAAGTCGCCACCATTCACAAGTTGTTTCCACTGCATTTTACTAACTTATTTCATTATTTAATAGAAAAAAATCACTACTATATCTCTGTTACTTTTGTAGCACCTATTAATAATCTGTATACATTTTGTTCTCGCTTCATAAACTGATCACTCCTTCCGGTTGTAGCCAAAGCATTGGGGAGTTGAGCTTCCCTCAAGTTGTAGCCTCTAAAATAGTTGGAGCCTCCTTTTAGTTGGGTACTGAAAACAAAGGAAGTTGGTGCTTCCAAAGGAATGTAATTTTTAAAGACAAATAAGAAAAAAAAGATTATGTGGTTTTCTCTCACATTGGGTTTTCCAATGAAAATATTGGTGTATTGTGCATGTATGATTGTTCATTTTTCATGGTTTATTTAATTTGCACTTATTGATGATAATGCTATATTGATCATAAAGATAAATAACCCCCCCCTCTAATCCAAAAATGATGTGATGATGATTAGCATCCACTAAGATCAAATTTGGTATGTTTGACTTTACAAATTAAAGTAATTATTTGATTTGTTATGTTATTTTTTATGATTGGATAAATTGAAAATGAAATTTCCAAGTTCTTTTTATTTTTATGGTTTAATAAAGTATGTAGTTCAATTTTATTACAATTGTTTTCAAAATTAGATTAATGTCTTTGTAGTTTGGGCATTCCAAGGGTCGGGCTCTGCGGCTAGGGTACCGCTAGCCACATCCCAGACTACATACCTCAAGCGTGTATTTCTTCTACACTCGTGAGGATCTCCCGTCGCAGCAAACCCGTGAACCTCCACTGCCTTAACTTAGACAACAACAACCAATGACAAGGTACTTTTGTCTAAGTTAAGGCAGTGGAGGTTCACGGGTTTGCTGCGACGGGAGATTTTTGTTGTCCATCAACCCGCTTCTTCTCATAGTCGGCATTTTGCTTCCATCCGTTGTCGGTGATGGGTATTTTTCCCTCATGGACGGGTTTGTGGTTTTTTTTCCCAGCCTCGCTTGGTCACTTCCTCCTTCGAAAGGTGTTTTTTGTTGTAGTTCTTATCACTTTCTGAAGGATGCTTGCAGCTCTTTGGGCGTTTTGTTGGTGGAAAGGGTTTTTAGTGTCCTTTATCATTCTCTTTTCAGAAGAGGTTTTGGGTCAGAGCTTTGAGGTCCTCGTCAGTGGTGTGTGGTGTTTTGGTTTACACTTTGAGGTTCTTTGGGGGTGTGCGACTATTGGTTTTTTCTTTTCTAGTGTTTGATGGGGTTTTTTCCCAGTTCATATACTTGTACTTTTCTTAGTGGCTTAATAGCTAGCATATGGGCCCTCTTAGGATTCTATTTTATGCATATTTTACCCATGATTGGGGCGTGCCTCAAGCACCTGTAAAATGTAATTTGGTTCTCCTTCGATGAATAGAGTAATTATGCTTTTTCCCATGAAAAAAAAAGGTTAGGCATTCCAAGAGAGAGTTTTTCATCCTCTACTTTATTCATCTCATAGATTTTACAATTATTTCATGTCAAGGTGTTTTAGGTTTTGTCCAAAGTCCAATTTCTGCATGAAGATCATGTGGGAATTTGTTCTTATCTTTGCAATATTTATTTTCCTTTTTTATTTGACAACAATACAAAGATAGTAATTTTAATATTCTAACTTAGAGTTAATGATTTCTTTGCAATAATTAACTTTTTATTCTCAATCTCCTTTATCACTCCACACATATTCCTAAAATTAGTTATGATTGTGCATTTAAAATGTTAATATCTTGTAGGGAATCCTCATCCACTATCCCCCAATGGTTTAAACAAGAAACTATATCTCTAGTCAAACTTATTTTGAGCCTTGAGTGACTTTTACTAGTGTTTGAAGTAATGATAGGAAAATTTTCATTTTGTATGTTAATTATCTTATGTTTGTACCTTAAGTACCTGCTAATATCCTTTCTCTTAATGTGTGGAAACCCAACTTCTAAAATGAGGATTGGATTATGTGTATTACATTTAGTTTTAAGGTTGTTTATTATAAACACTTCTATATTTCTTTGATTCTTCGAAATTTGTCTACATATACCACAACCCCAAACCTCGCAGCCATATAGAGTCACTATGGTAACAAGGGTATTGAAAAGGACCCTATTTTCTTCCAAAAAATAGAATTGTGTAGCTTTATAATTGTTCTAAAGACCAACATAAGCTTTCCAACCTCCATTGATTCTTCTCCCAACATTATATTTTTGATTTAGCTATGAGAAAAATAAAATTTTGGAAATTTATAAAATGGTTTCTTCCAAGTTGATATTATTGTACAAAAAAATTGTAACAAACCCAACCCCCAAGTACCTTTCTAAGGGATGGGTATTAGGATTTTCTTTTCCTCAATCATCTCAAAGCCTCCTCTAGAAGCTACCATCACCCTTTGCTCATCAAGAGCTTTCCAACTAATATAGCTTTGCTCTAACTCTGAGTTTCAGGATCAAAACATGTACTTTGTAAAGTTCCTTAAACCCTCATTGGTCCAAAATTGCTCACTTCCAGATGTCTTCCTATTACTTTCACCATCCGATGAAGCATTGACATGGAACCTATCAGCTATCCCATCGGCTTCTGAATCAACGGTTACCTCTGATAGATCCAACAATTCTCAAAACTAAGTGATCAACAACTTTGATCACCTCTCCATCGAAGTTCCTTCAAGCTTCGTGCACTTGAACCACTCCGAAAAACTCTCTCTGACCTCACATACTCCGATGGATCTAAACTATGGATCCAACGGCCCTGATTCCTTCAGAGACACTAATTGGCATGATGGTTAATGACCTTACTCTTGCCCCACTTACTCTTAACTTATGTTTGACCTTTGAATATCTACGATTGAGATTGAGTCTTGTTTGTCACCTTGGTCATTGCTACCATAGTGCACTTGTATCTTGATGTGACATGTGGCTCAATTTCCACTTGACACATGGACCCATCACGATTCACCATGTCACCATAGGATGCATAGGCTTACTCGGCCATAGATTGAAATTTTTCCATAGGGCACTTAATTAATACTTTCTTAAAATATTGTTCCTCATTATCTATTTATTAAATCTCATTAGGTATAATTAGTATTCACTAATTATTTACCCCCATAAAAACATTTTTCTAGCCTAATGATTCACTTCAATACCACTCTTGCAATTATTATCTTATAAGTTAATTAATAATACTATAACCTAATTTATATTATGTTCTAATATAATTAATTAGACTGTAATGTACTTAGGACTATAATCCTTGATTAACATATCAATCAAAGAACCTAGCTTATAACTCAGACCGAAATTTCATGTAATTCAATATATATATATATATATATATATATATATATATATATATATATATATATATATATATATATATATATATATATATATATATATATATATATATATATATATATATATATATATATATATATATATATATATATATATATATATATATATATTGGAAAATAAAGGGGAATAAAATATATTTAATATTATATATAATCTCAGGTGATTCGGGCTCCCTCCACATGCACCCTTCTGATTTCTCTAATGGTAAGGCTCCGAAGGGATTTGATTATTTTAATTAATATTGTTTAATATCTTAGTGCCTTAGCTCTCGGATTCTGAATATTAGTTCCATTCTCATTTCTCTGATGGTCAACTTCAAAAAGGAAAAGGTATTAGTATTTATTTATTATAATATTTAATATTATAACAACTCAAACCATTGCCCCGAGGTCTTCGTAATCTACATGTGTTATTCTCTCTCGTTACTCCGATGACCAATCATGAAAGGGAAAGAGTTAATATTATCAAATTTATTTGAATACTCTATAACACTCCTGTGATCACTCTAACGCTTTGGACTTTATTCAAATGTGCTCCCCCCTTTACTCTATTGGATAACCTCCGAAAGGATTGGGTTTAACATTTTATTATTATAATATTCCACAACATATACCTTAAGTCATCGCACCCGGGGTCTTCAGAATTAAATTGTTCTTGCTCCCCTCACATGTCTGATAACCAATCACGAAGGAGAATTTATTAACATTATAACATATTTAAAACCCTTATGATGCTTATACCATCGCTTAGAAGGCTTTGGACCTCATTCACATGCTCCATTTCCTTTCACTCCAAATGGTCAACTTCGAAATGGTTTGGGATTTGTGCCGAACTATTATAGTATTATAATGTTTAAACAATCCATGGGTCATTGCACTTCAAACTTTAGCTCCTTTCTTTTTACTCCGATGGATTATTATCAATATAAATTTAAATACTTATATGTTGAGAAAGAGAGAAGGTATTATTTCACATCTGTTTAATAAATAAATAAAAGAGTATGTTTCCATAGTTCTTACAGGAGTGCGAAGCGACCTGTACATGGCATAATCCTTAAAACTAGGAACATATTAGCACAATGTAAACTTTTGCACATAGGGAAGGATTTCACATTTCCATTAATCCCACACTAGGCATAAAATGTAAATGTAATGTTTTACAATCTTTATTATTCAAATATTAAAGTATTTAAATGGTACCTTTGGTATTTTACCAAAGTTTACCAATCCTTTCCATTCATTCAAATTTACCCAGAAACACATAAATACTTATATATGTGTGTGTGTGTGGTTCACGACACTGAAAACTGGTATTCGCTATGTCCACGGAAAATCCCCCCGAAATCCGCTAGAGAACATGGGGAGGCCGAGCATTTTTGGAATATTGGGGGCTCAAAAACAAGAGCATCATATAGACCCATTTAAGGGAATCACATGTCACTTATAAGGAATTTAACTTGGTGGGAGGGTAGCAAACAATCCTCCCAACCACCCAAGCTACATCCAATGGAAAAAAATGATTGCGGAGAAGCTTCATTATATAAATATATCAGAGTGAGGTTTTCATCCTCAGACCTATGGGTTGTGGAACCACCATGCTTCCATTTTGTTGCATTGTATCTCACACACACACACACACACACACACACACAGACTATGGTTTTTTCCAAGGATTAATAATGTCCTATTTACATGCATCTTTAAGCTATTTTCAAGGAATATTTACTAAGTCAATATATTTCCCCTTTGGACATTAATTCACCGTGTAATTCCTGGTAATATTTGTTTCTTACCAAATCCAAATGAGATTGAATTATTCAAAATGTTTTTAATTCTAAATTTCATTTTACTTCACATTAGTAAATTGTGTTTTGTATTTTCCACTCTTTCCTTATACTAACTTTTAAAATAATTTACCCCTTGTTATCATTTAAACTATTTTCCTAAGGCCCAAATAAAATTATGACATCCTTTAAATTTTCTAGCATATAATCTCTAGGAAAAATTAAAATCATAAACATTTTTATGCAGAATTCAACCTCTTTCTTTTTCAGATTTTTTGTAGAGGTTTTGACTATTTAATTGTCCTCACTAGAGCAGAATATGGGATGTAAAACTAAATCAGCATCAACATTCTCACCTAGAAATATTATTTTAAAACACAGGCAGTAAAGAAGTGAGGATGTAAGTAAAAATGAAATTCAGCTGAAACATTCTCACAATTTCACCTAATTTTCTCAGGCCATTTTCAACAGAGAGTTGAATTTACATTATTTTGAAACACATTATATATTCTTTATGAGCTTAACATTGCAAAGATTTGGAAAAGAAATACTTATCTAGAAGATGAAAAGAGTTGTAATTGTTGAAGGGCATGCCACATTCCACCCAACCATAGGCACAACTTCTCTTGGTGTATTTCACAGTTGGCCATCCCCTAGTCAGAGTATGATACCATGAGAGAGATTTCTTCTTTTGCTCAGAAAAAAAAGCAAGGGACGAAGGTTACTCTCCTTCTCCCATAAGAACCAGGAAGTTCAGTAATTTACCAACAAAGGAAATATGTTCTGATTGTTCACTCATTCAGTCAAATTCTTTGCATCTTTGTTTATCATCCTGATTAGAAGACACTCCCCAACAGTTCTTGTACATAGAAAACACATTTATTCACTTCTCTCTATTTTTTCAGAATCATAGGAGTTTTCCACACTCCTTTCTACTGATATTTCTTTCCTAGAGTCAATTTTGTGTGTCCTCCCTTCTCTGCTCACCATTTTCCCTCTATTTTTCTCTCTGATACAACAAGATTTTGTGGGCCAAAATCCCACAATCTGTGGGTCAACCTAGAATCCTCTAGATAGGTACTTGTATTCCCATGCTTCTGAGGAAAGGAATTTCTGGTACAACAGTTATTCTTTATCATAAATGTGGGAAGTTGGTAGCTCGACCACCAACTTCCCTTTATTAACTAAAATTCTAAAACAAATGAGCAATCTTGGTTTTTCTAGAATTTTAAATTGGTAAGGGAAATTTCCTCATTGTTTCCCTCTCATGGAATCATAACCTGTATAGGCAATCCCCCTCAGAAGTTGTTCATTATTTTCCTTTTTACATTAATTGCGTAAATATTTACACTACCTTCTTATCAAAGTTTCAACATTTCGTAGATCCACACACAACCGATCCGTCCATAGTCTCTTAGAAAAATATAATTATAATTACAAGCTAGGAGAAGTAAGGCTGTTACAATCCCCTCCCTCTTAAAGGAACCTCATCCTAGGTTTTCTTTTCATCTCTGCAACACCATCCATACTTTCATCTTTTATTTTCTTTAGTAATGTTTTTCTTTTTCTTAGTTTGGTCTTTTCCCAGATTTGGGCCTTTGTCACATGCCTACAATAATTTCAAAGAACAAGCATATTAATCAAAATTTCATGAAAAACATTTTATTGTTGTTCAAAACTCAAGAGGAAATATTTATATCAGCACAATACTTATTTGTACAATTTCATGGATCCACATCCAGTTGGTTATCTTACTAACCTGGCCCATTGTTTCCTTGACATACCCATTGTGTGCATGACCCCAACCAATAGTTTACAATAATTATTGAAGTCTCCTCTTCCTTGCGGTCACTCACCCTCCAGGCCCAGGCTAAGGCATCACCTTTTCTTGTATATAGTCCCTAGAGTGATCCATCTTGCCTTGCCAAGGATTTCTCGCACAAGAAGATTTTCTGAGACTTCACCGAGTCTTACAGTCAAGGCATCCCTATGAATTTCTCTATCGAGGCATCCCTTTGTCTTGTGTTTCCACAACACAACATATTCTATGGTGATCATGGATTATCACATGGTTCTCGTGTCACAACAATATCCTTTTTCTATTCTTTCCAGCTTGACATCCACCATTTGTCCCTCTAGGAAAGATCTTTCATCTCATATGTATCACATACATACAGTAACCATGAAATACTATCATCAATTTATCAAAAATTTCAAATCTTTCATTCACATATTTCTAATTCCACAATTTTATTTTCAGATCTGTTCCACACATAACCAGATTCACAAGTATGATAGCTTCCTTCTCATAATAGTTTGGCTCAGCAAGAATTGGTATTCCTTATGGGCTTACAACACTCCCCAATCCAAGAATCTTATTTCTTGTCATTTCAATACTCACACAACCAAAAAATTGTTAGTTATCATGCACATCATACTTTTATTGCACACTTGCAGTGGCTCAAAAAATTTTTAGAACTATCCATACTAACATTTAAATCACTTATATTTATTCAATGATATAAAGGAAAAGGAAATATTCTTCCTTACACATGCATCATTTAAGCATCCAAGATTTTCCAAATGAAATCAAACATTAAATGAGTTCAATCAGTGTGCCAATGTCCATGGTGGCATTCACACACAATGCACTCTTGTATTGATTTTGAGATTATTGCTTTTCATATTAGGCACTATGCCTTGGTGGGTTAGAACTCATCCAACCTCTTACCACATGGTTCCTTTATACACATTTATTATCACAACAGGACTGTGTTTTCCTGCTTTATCTGATCATGAACTCAATTCAACACATATGAAACTAAAAGCTTAATATGAATGCATTCAAGCATTCTTTTGTCATTGGTAACCAGGGTGCCAACATTTATTGCCACCCAATTTCTCTATTTACCATTCTTTAACTCTGGTAGACTATTGGAAGATCCTTCTTCCATAGTGGTTAGCCCTATATATGTCCACTTATACAAACATGCATTTCCTCAATGCATTAATCAATGTGATATTTATGAGCACCCTTGTTCCGAATCATTCTCTATTGGTCGAAGTATTCATGACACTTTGTCCATGAATTTTCTTGCAAGGATTTTAATCATCCTCAGCTAGCATAGATTTCCTCTCTCTATTATTCTGATTATTCTTTCCAAAATCTTACCCTGCTTTGGTATCAATGGAATACAACAACCACTCAAAATCATATGTGTATCATTATAATCATAAGATGTTTTATAAGGGGTCCTTAACCAACCCCTTCATGCCTTATGCCACATAGGCATGGATAATTTTGTACTTTTTTTGGCTTCCTACACCCTGTTACAAGGGAAAAACTCTCTATGGCCAAGGGTAAACCAAAACAAACAGGCATGACTGCAGAAATCAACTCAATTCCAACATATGCTATATACTAATGTGTAATACAAGAAAGAGGCCTACCTCGATCCAATGTTTGATGATGTTCCACCGTTGAGCACTTTGACCCAAAGCTTTATACCTGCTAGAAGTTCTCAACAAACAAGCAATGCAAGGATATAGTGATGATAAAAATGGGTTAGCACATCAGATAGCATAATCCATTAGTAAACATTATAAACATGCCCATGGATAATAATCATATATTTGCAAGATACCAATAGGATGGGAAAGGAGTATTTCTATTAATAATTGATCAGTAGAAGTGACAACATTATAGACTTCCGTGTCGGCATGGTTCGAAACCAAGAAACCAAGTTCCTTGTAGCTGGGTCTCCACCACTTCAATCCTCCACCAATGACAAGCTCATAGGAAAGAAGCAATAAGGTCCTCTCAACAATAAGGGAAGCGCTTGGGGGGTGAACACTGTGTTCAGACTTGAGGGACAAAGGGATACAGACTCAATATGAAGTAATTTCTCCAGAGTAACTTTTCTCTCAAAGTTGAATGCTTTCTCTCTCTTTTCCATAGATCGAAATTGTGCTTTTATAGCCTTTAGAATGCAACTGAAGGGCCAAGTCAAAACGTTTCCAGTATATGGAAGGCCAAGGATTAGAGATCTCCTATCGTGACATGGAAATCTGACTTCATTTTGTATTTTCTAGCACAAACCCCGATATACACGATCTGTAGTGGAGCAACAAGCATATACGCATCTTGCATAGCAGTTAGGGAGTGTATATGTGGAAAAATGTATGTTTTTATCACTGGATCCATCAAAAAGGGATGATAAGTCTGCATAGGGAAATGAAAAAAGGCCCTCTGTGCAAGATAGCAATGGTGAGGAAAATCTTGCTATACCATATGACCCCTAATGTGTGAGATCAGAGGAGTATCTACGATGGCTGAAATACATTATAAATAACCCAGAAGTGGAGTGGTAGAAAACCAGCTGGACGAACTCGATTTCTCATTACATTATGTACTAACTTTGCATACATGGTTGCCAAGATTACAATGCAGACCATGTGGAAAATATACCAAACAAGTGTTCATGGCCATGAATAGGCAAATATAAATGCAGTTTGCATGCCAAGAGATGTCATAGTCACGAACAAGGCCCAGTGAAACCAGTCTCAAAATTCAATCTGAAGATATCTGTATACCATGGAGTACAATCTAATCTCCCATGATCACTGAAGTCAAATAGGTACTGGTCCAATGAAATGGAAGCAACAACTTAGGAAAGTTTTGGCCACATAGTGATGTCTTCAAGTCTTCTACATTATCCGCCAATGGTGCAAGTCTACATCATGTGAATAAATAAGTTTAGGTCGAACATGATGAGACATCATTTGATTACCGATCATTGAGGTATACCGTTAACAAATGAGAGACAACCTACTGATGATGAAAGTAGGTATCAAGGCATTGATTACATATATACAAATGTGAATAAAGGAGTTGGTGTCAAACACTTGAGAGATCCATTGATCAGGAGACATTGATGTATTCCCATCTGTCAATGGCCAGAGAGCCTACCACAAATGACTGCAAACCTCAAGGTACTCATAAAAACTCTAGGTCCCATATCCAGAATAAATGAGATGAAGTCGATGGAAAGAGACCCGCCGAAACGAGAGAATTAAGGCATCTCTCATTAGTCAGCACGAGGAACAAAGCAGGAGCTTCATAATTTGGTGGAGATCAGATGAAGAACATGTTCATGAACCAATGACCCTGTGTGTCTTTCACGTGTGCCAAATGCAAGCGATACATGAAAAAGACCCTTTGAATAGCAACCAATGATGAAAACCGCTGACAAAGGCGAGGATACCACCAATAAGGCTAATGGCATCCAAGACACTGCACGAATTCCCAAAGTGTGAATAGATGTCTTTTCGTCGAGCACAAAGGGAAACCACCCAGTCAATGACCAATGATGAAATGTCGATTGTTGGGTTCAAGGTGACCTACCAATGATGAAAGTAGGGCCAGGGTGCATGATAAGACAAAAGTATATTGTGATTTTGGGACAAACTGAGGGTATTGCCGACATGCAAAGTCAAGATTTCTGAGGAGTGGCCGACACAGGTTGATAGACTTCCTTTGAATAAGAGCGTGAGAAATCTTGTGGACTCTGGCAGCATAGACTCAATGATGTGACTATTATATGCAGGAGACATTCATAATGTTCTCTATAGGGACTGGAAGAGTAACCAGTCAGTAGAGAAAACTTTGTAGCGAGATCATCTTCCTAAGGCCATGCTAAACCCAAAATTATAATGACACAAGGGCTCAATAATCTTGTTCTCTATTCAAAGGTGACATGACTGCTGCCAATTACAATATAGTACTCCCTTCCCACCCATCTTTTTTTTGTTTTTTCATAACAAATGAATGTTATGATACAGTGGAGGGAACGAGTGTCGCAAGTAAGAAAAATTAGTTTCAGCAGTGGAATATACCTATGATCAATGCAAGGAAATGCATGAGGGAGATGGACACTCGGGGTGATGTTCCGTCTAGGGTATAGGGTGTCAAATTGCGAAGGATTAAAACAAGGCTCTTCTTGGTCGAGGATGCAAACTGCTTAGGCAACGGTTTATAACGCAAAGTGAGAACTGACTAAAGGCTCAATACTGCAAGAAAGGGCATGATATGCAATCACAACTTGACGCCAAAAAATGTCCTTTTTTATGTCTTTTAGTCTATTTGGTGTAAAAAAGGGGTAAACTTGTGCCAAATAAACGTCTTTTCAAATCCAATTTATGAGTGTGAAAAAGAAAAGTTCACTCGACAATCTTGTCTATTTTTTATAGTGAGTCGAAAAAGAGCTTAACTAAGACTCATGACCTTTCAAATCCAATTTTAACGAGTGTGAAAGGGACAAATCACTCAACGATCTTTTTCAGTTTTTTATACGAGTTGGAAAAGAGCTTAAGTAAGACTCATGTTTTTTCTAATCAACATGTAGAGGGGGAGGAAAAGGCTCCCATCCCGACCTTCTACCGAAATTCAGTACCTTGCGGATGGCTGGCAAAAGCTTGGGAAAGCCCAAATCTTTCCAAGTCGAGGAAAAGAAAGTGCTAACGAAGTACATAGTCTCTGTTATGGTTCAGATAATGTCTCTTAATGGAAAAGGCATAGGTGGGGGTATGGGATGTCCCATCAGGTCATCCCAATCGAATGGGGTCTCGTCAAGACTCGGAGGAAGAATGAATCTCTCTTGTTCAGAAGGGGGAAGACTTGGAATGTTGATGACATGACTGGAAGGTGCATCACTCTCTTGAGTGAGAGTTGGTTTGACCAAAGATTGCACTGGTGTAGTCACTTCTTCAATTATAGGTTGAAGAGGATGCAAAGTGATGGGGGCAAGAGACACCTCACCCTCGACGACGGAGGTGAGTTCTGGGGAAAATCTCGATGACAGAACCACCAGGATCGCTAAAGGAGGAGTGACGAGAGGAGAAACCATGGGTGTCTCAGAATTCGAAGGGATTTTGGGGGAGCCCCATGCCTCTGGTATTTCGGCAGTTACTGGGCACAAACGAGTAAGATGACTTCCTTCACAAGTCCTGCAAAGGAATTTAGGCTTATGTCTGAGACGTTTAGGTTTCTCTATGGGACTACTGAGGAAAGAGAGTCATCTCTTGTATGATGAATATGGGTTGGAGATGTGACACTGCTATGGTCTAGGGTGAAGAGGATGGTGCCCCCAACATAACTGGCAGAGGTTGGAAGCAAGTTGTCAACATAATTTTTAGAAAATGTTGACTCATCTCTGACATGACTAGCAGAGGTTGGCGATGGTGCACTGGTGTGGCTGACAATGGTTGGGCTATCGATAGATTGCGGAATTTGAAGCCAAGGTCCCAGAAAAGATTGGTTCTAAAATGTTGCAGGCCAGGAAGGATCCTGGTGTACTCCCTGTCTTTGCCCAAAGACGTGGTGGTTTATGCCAAAGTGGTCCGAAGAGATATGAACGGGTATCATCACTGAGGTTTGCAAAGAGACCAGTGTAGGATAATAATGATTCGAGTCAGGATATATGTTGCCCCCTTGTGAAGGGGTCCCATAAGGAGGGTAGCACGAACCGTAAAATTGATTCTGCCCATGCAAAAGACCTGGGGGTACTTGAGACCCTGTCATAGAAAAAGTGTTTAAAGGGACTGACATGGCAGATGAAAGATACATGGGTGGGGTGTAATACATGGGATAAGCACCCATCTGAGCACTGGCTCCTAAAGAGAATAACTAGTATTGGATCCATAAGGGGGAAGGTTCCAACCCCCCATGGGAACACAACTCATATGAAACGAAGAAGTGGGCATGGGAGCGATGGTGCCCCCAGGTCTAATGCTAGGATTCATATATGTATACCAGGAAGGGGGTTGCACGTGAGAAGGCATATCAATAGAAAAATGACTAGAGACCCAAGGTGTAGACTGAGCATTATAATCATGCATACCATTGTAAAAAATAGAAGGGTCTGCCCCCATGAGATGAGGAGGCACATGGGGTAGGTAGCGGTAAATGGAGGAGTAAAAGGGACTCCACTATCCATGATAATAAAACCAACAATAGACTTCTAGGGCCAACTAGTAGTCAAATAGCATACTAAAAGAAAAATGGCCAATATGCATGCAAATGGGCTAAAAGTGGCTAAGTGGCCTCCCTCACTAAAGAAGGTATGTCTCATCCAAGAGGGACTTGAGACTCCTTGCTAAAGTTTGGAGGTAACATAATCAGTTATAAGGGCCCTTGTAGGCTTAACAACCAATCGGTCGGATCCCCCCGGAGAGGTAATCTTCCGTAAAGGTTGTGTGTTGTCCGACCCCTATTTGACTCAGGATACAAGCAGAATAACCTCTGCAAGTAACCTATGAGATACCTAAGTCAAGAAACTAATCAACCACCGTATAACTAATGCACAGGTGAACAATAGTAAGTCTGAATCACCGTATGGGCAGGGTAGCAAATCCTGAAACCTCGAAAGCACCACCTCTCAAAGAGGTATGGGTACTAGCAAGATCCACATAAATATCTCTGACACTAGGTGAGTATCTGAGGGATATCCCTTCAACTAACTTCGCATGACCTCATGCTTAACTCTGGTGTGAGCGGAGCCTCCTGATATTACCAATTATAAAATGGACTTCTCAACTCCCTGTCTCAGACACATATGTTGATTTAATTTCCTTGGAGAAGTTTACTCACAAAATCCTATTCCAAGGCACTAAATCCTAAGCTAGTTTTGTGCACCCTAAAAATAGAATCGTGACTAATCAATTTTAGTTTAAAGCGTAAATTTTATTGGTCATGGTTACTCAAAAAGGTATGGAAGTGAAACTCATGATGTTATGACTCTGCAAGAAAATAAATATGGATATAATGCAAATTCTATCTTTAACTTTTCGATGAATGATATGCTAATTAAACAGTGCAATTTTCAATTTCAACTCTGTAATTCAGAAGTAAAATGCAATATTTCGCTAAATGTGCTAAGCTAATGATAAAGATTCAAAGACAAAAATGCCACCCAATGCAAAATGCCTATATTTTTGTATTTTCATAATTCTAAAAAAGAAAATGCGTGGACTGACAAGCAACCTAATATATATATTCTACTGTGTATAAAAACATTAACCTGAGTAGAATACCAAGTAGCCAAGAAAACAGCCCAGAAACCAAGGAAAAATAAAAAACGGAAAGAAAAGAGAAAGACAATGCCCAAAAATTCAACTCCCAATAGGCTTCCTATCACCCCAGATAATCTCGACAGGCACTACAGAGACCCAAGAAGTCTTAGTAATCCTCAAATCCTACCCAACAGTCACTAAACCAAGCAAACAAGCAAGGGGAAGTGGTATACACGATTGTTCAGGATAAAATAGTGTATATACGCTTCTTGCAGTGAGACAACACGTGTGTATACACGACTGTCAAGGAAAAAAGGGTGTATACAATTTAAAACAAGGATAGGCAAGGGTAAAAGGATGAAAACTTAGACCCAGAGTGAACAGAATCTGTCCAGCAGTGATATGAAAAGAAACACAAAGGAAAAAAGAGCAATGTTAGAAGAAAAAGTACTTCAACCCTTAGAAGGAAGACCTCTCCCCAGTGGAGTTGCCAATTATGTTACAAGGGAAAAACTCTCTATGGCCAAGGGTAAACCACAACACACAGGTATGACTACAGAAATCAACTCAATTCCAACATATGCTATATACTAATGTGTAATACAAGAAAGAGGCCTACCTCGATCCAATGTTTGATGATGTTCCACCATTGAGCACTTTGACCCAAAGATTTATACCTGCAAGAAGTTCTCAACAAACAAGCAATGCAAGCATACAGTGATGATAAAAATGGGTTAGCACATCAGATAGCATAATCCATTAGTAAACATTATAAACATGCCCATGGATAATAATCATATATTTGCAAGATACCAATAGGACGGGAAAGGAGTATTTCTATTAATAATTGATCAGCAGAAGTGACAACATTACAAACTTCTGTGTCGACACAGTTCGAAACCAAGAAACCAAGTTCCTTCCAGTTGGGTCTCCACCACTTCAATCCTCCACCAATGACAAGCTCATAGGAAAGAGGCAATGAGGTCCTCTCAACAATAAGGGAAGAGCTTGGGGCTGAACATTATGTTCAGACTTGAGGGACAAAGGGATACAAACTCAATATGAAGTAATTTCTCCAGAGTAACTTTTCTCTCAAAGTTGAATGCTTTCTCTCTATTTTCCATAGATCAAAATTGTGCTTTTATATCCTTTAGAATGGAACTGAAGGGCTGAGTCAGAACGTTTCCAGTATATGGAAGGCCAAGGATCAGAGATCTCATGTCGTGACATAGAAACCCGACTTCATTTTGCATTTTCTGGCACAAATCCCAATATATGCAAGTTGTAGTGGAGCAGAAAGCGTATATGCATATTGCATAGCAGTTAGGTAGCGTATATGTGGAAAAATGTATGTTTTTATCTCTGGATTCATCAAAAGGGGATGATAAGTCTGCATAGGGAAATGGAAAAAGGCCCTCTGCGCAAGATAGCAATGGTGAGGCAAATCTTGCTATAACACACCCTCTCTGATTTTACCTCATCAATGGTGTTTCATGGGGCTCTCATATAGTCCCTTCATCAATATTTCAACAACAACCTTCTTGTATATCTCCTCTTCTTGAGTCCCCAAGGTGTAGGACAATTGATGATGGAGTGTGATTTTAAGGCACTCCATGATGTGAAGTCACCAATTTGAAACCTATGAGGACAAAAACAAATCCAAACATGTTAAGGGTTGGTGTGGCTTAGGTCGGGTGCAATCCCCAAGTGATTTTGACGACTTAGATTCCCCTGAGTCTCGGTTTCTCAAGCCACAGGCTAGTCCCGCAGGTCACGGACAAACTAGCAAACAAAAAACAAAACATATCCTTTTCTTGAGGTTGTTCATCATTGGCAATTGTCTTCCTCAACAACTCAAATATTTTTCTACAAATGCATGCATTATCACAATCACAATTATATTAGTTGTCATGTTAAACAAAATGCACGTATGTAGCACAAAAATCAGCAAGCATTACCATATATGTTCTAGCATATCTACATGTGCTTCATTACATTACTCCTCAAGGTGCTAACTAGTGAAACCATGAAACTAATTCAATTGTTGGGTATCCTACAACCATCAACATATTAGTTTCTCATCCCATAGAAACACAATAAACAACAAGAAAAGGAGTTAAGGGATTCTTCCCTCTTTCCAAATCCCTCTACATGGTCTATACATTTGATCTTAACTGAACTATCCCGAAGGCCTCACTACCTTTACACATTCATGGCTTTAACCAAGTTTATACTTGTTTATTCTATTTCCTTTCACCAGTTGTACTTGTTTCCACAACTATGCTTTTAAGGCTTACAACTCTGTTAAGAAATTCAAAGTTTTAAACTGAGAAAATTATTCCTCCTTTTCTCCTTATTTTCTTATGCAATCTACACCCTACTGGGATCTTCCTGCTCTTTTCCTTGAGCATTCTTGGTTAGGTTCACCTTAACCTTCTTGGATAAATAAGCATGCTACAACAACGAGATTTTTGTTCACAATGAATTATAAACATGTGCGTTATGAACATTACCATTTAGACATCAGAATGGTTAACGTTCAATTGTTAGTCTCCCATTCATGCGTTATGTTTTAGAATGTAATCCAGGATTCTTGTATAGATAGGCATGCATTCCACTGCCCAATTCTCAGCAGTCATTAAGGTTGTGCCTACGTTCTCTTGACAAAGTCTTTACATAGTTCCTCCACAAGGGACTTCTTCAATATGCTACTTCCTTATTGCATATCCATCACTATTTGAGATGACCTAAACCTCGAGTCAGCCTCAACTTTTTCATTTCATATTCTTACCCAATATTTCATAAAAAATTATCAGCATGCATTTCTATTATGCATTCAGATTGTGCATTCACATATGCACATTTATTCCATTAATTTTCATTCACGTTGTGCTTTAATCACATTCCTTAGCATGCGATGTGTCTCCACCATAGGAACACTTTATAGTTCCATTTATGTATCTATTGAAAATTAATTTGTTCATGATTGTTCACAATCATTTACATGCAGTGTTTAAAAGCATAATCATGTGGTCTTTTATCATGACAACAGAGCATCTCTTCTCATGTATTCTTTCATCAATTTATAATATATTTTTCTGAGGAGATGGCACACATCCCCCTCAAGATATTATTCAAAACAAAACAGTCACGACTCTTCAAAATAGACTCACCCATGCATCTATGGTATTATTCTATCCTGGCAAGTGCAATTCTTTCCTTATATTGCACTTATTCAGATAGTCACATCATTCCTTTAGTATACATATACTCATACATCATACATGCGCATAATTTGCACATTTTATATCATTCATTCATATCTATTTGGTCTTAATATGATTCTTCATACCAGGCAACCTTATAATGCACTCAAGCTTATACAAACATAGATAAATATTTAGCATGCAAGTTCACCACTTACAATTTTTTCCATGTCATTCACACACGTTGATGCAGGAGCATCCTACATCCATTAAATCATTATGTTGACAAGACCTAGGGGGTATTCATTTCACTAAGGGAGTTGGTTCCCTCATGTTTGTTTTATTGTATTTTCCTATGTTTTATGATTTCTAGAAGAGAGACATAGGATAGGGGTTTGATAATGAAAGTGAGGATTTGATTGTAAATTTTTTCCAATATGTGGGAACATTAGAGGAGTTGAGAGATATTAGGATGATGAGAGAGATCTCATAGGAATTTGTGAATCCTAAAGGTAGGAGTTGAGTGAGAGGTTTGTGGATCTGAGAGGATCCCTAGGGCTTTGTTGAGAAATTAATGGATCTAAAAAAATTCTAGTTTCAATATCTTTTGTATAAATATTGTAAGCCATAAAGGCCAAAGGTGGTGGCCAATTGAGTGGAAATTAGGCCAAGAAGAAATTTGGTCAAACAACAGTTGAATCAAGCCAAAGAGAGAGGTTGGCCTTTAGAAGAGAAAATCAGGCCAAAGAAGGATGAAGAGATCCTTATGTAAATTATGTACATATTAATGGAAATACACTATGCTTGAGTGTTTCAGGATTGAATGTCCAATTCCTTTGTTATTAAATGATTGGATTGAACCCCTGTGTATTGTGTGAATACTGCTAATTGTGTGTGTGCAAGTGGAGCTATTGTAGAGTGCAAATAACCAAGATCAGGAGAGATGATGAATGTAATACAATGTGCAGGAAAATGCATAAAGGATCAAAGCTTAGGAGGGCATCACACCAGTGATCATGCAGAAGGCTAAGTATATTACAGAGGAATATTTTGTAAAGGATCGCTATATCATGATCATTCCTTTTGAATTCGGGAGCTATCAGAACTGTTGGTTCAAGTGAAGGCATAGATTAAGAATTGATCGTTGGATCTGTAGTGGAGGTGTCTAGATAATTGGATCATGTTGCATAGAAAAACTATGGCCATTCAGCATTGAACCACTCTGGGTGTAAATAAGTTTGAAATCCTGAAGATTCAAAATTTGTGAAGTCCCAGAATCCTGGAAAGCCGAAGGCTATAACACCTTTTGGTTTAATGCTTAGATATGAGCCTAGATTACATGGATGACAAGTGTTGAAGAGTTAGTGTTGAAAGGAATCAGGACTCAAATGGGGAATCCTTGGGTCACAATACCACGGCTTTGTGAGATCAGCAAGAGGAGGTATCAGGTCCTTTGACAAATTTTAGAGAAGGTTCGATCTTTATATCACAGGTAAAGTGAACGAGAGTCATTTGATGCAGTTGAAAATCCATCGAGTAATATCAACCATCATTTCAACCTCAGATTAAGTCCCAGTCATCAATTGGATTGGAAGGAGAGTTTCACGACGAAGATATCAGATCGTCAATCCGAAGTCGTGATAGATGATAGAGGAGAAACCTCGCATCACAAGTTGCACGGGCTTTAATTTTGGGGAGGAGTCACGCTATTGATCTAAACCGTTGGATGAATTGGTGACATGTCATTTCCAGATCAACTTGTGCAATGGTAAATTTCTTAACGTGCCACCTTGTTGGAATGCACGGGTTGTCCATTTCATTGTTTGATTAGATCATGGTCGTCGATTTGTGATGGGTTGTAAGTCATAAGATTAATCACCATTTTTATTATCCCTCAATCACAAGGTTCAGTCATATGGTAAAAGGAATTCACATCGGCAACTAGCGCTAGAGGAAAAAGCTTGAAGTCATAGGTTATGGTCACAAGGATGATGAGGAACCCAAAGCCAGCATGAAATAAGTGTAGAGTTAAGAACTTAATTAAATAAGCAACGGTCTTAGTGTTTGGTTGTGAGATGATAAGAGACTAAACATGGGAATGCAAGAATGAATGGATGAATTGATCCATAGTTGTGATCAATTCATGAGAGTTCAAATTTTGATCATAGTTGCAAAACAAAAATTTAGTATCTTTAGATTGAGACTAATATAGAGAGATCCTTGGACAGCCTCATTACAGGAATATTGAGCATCCATGAATTTTGAAGCTTCCATACTATGGGTGAGACCTGGTAGGTCACTATCACATGTGGAAATTTCAACTTCCATATCCTTCCTCCCATATATCTTACAACCATACTTATGACAAGTCTCATAGGAATACTTAACACTATGTTTCCCTCTATGTTGAGAGTTTGCATTCATTCACATGGCAAGTATCACAGACATATTCATCACTATGTTTCCCTTTCTACATGACAACAACTAGCAAGAAAACACCCTTGCCTCAATTGCTATAAAAACATTTCACAACCCATAAATACAATATGAGCAATTTCTACAGTTCCCATTGCAACAAGAAAACCAATCTATCTTCTCTTCATGCCTCAAACCATTCTTGGTCAACAAACCTTTTTTTCAAGGGAATCCTTTTCTATATTCCCTCTCACTACTACTTGATCATACCAAGACATACATATATGGCTACCATCCACCTCTAGATATCAACCTAACTCTTTGGTCATCTAGAAGTGCCCCAACATTTCCTTTACCACATTTGGGATCAACATTTCATTAACCATTCTACCTTATCCTCATAGTGTAATATACAATCAATATCATCAACATTTTACTTATCCTACTATAATCAGATCATCACTAACCATATGATCAATGACATTACCATATTTTACATCCAATGAGAGACTATAATAAGTCTATATGCATGTTATATGCATGCTCAATCTTTTCCATATGCATTCCAGTGTATCCTCGTGCACCAAGCATTTTACCCATGCATGTAGTGCAAACGTATTCCACTTGCTTACCTATTGCATTCTCATGCATAGACACACCCTTAAGTTAATAGTGATATACACTCCCTTAGCACAGTCGTGAGATTTTGAACTTGCTCATCTCACTTCACTTCTTCCATGAGGGTTATTCTCAGTCCATAGGACTCCTTTTGACTTTGCAAAAAGGGAATTATCCCAATAGTAGGTTTTTAGTTATAACAGGTCTAATAAGTTGACCTCACATATTTCCATAAGGCCTCTAGACATGGGGAATTATACTCACAAGGCCTAATCTCTTATTTAATAATCAATTGTAATTACTAGAGGCTTCGTAAGCCCACACTTGTAGGCAACCTTGCAACATGTTCAGTCCATTCCCTCCCTGGACTCAAGCATCCCTATAACAGGTTTTTTGCCATCTGCATCCAAGTCTTGTTATTATCACCTATCAGCATAATCCCACTCTTGTAGGAGTATCTATCATTCCCCCAAATAAATGATATGATTCTTCTGTTGAATTCAACATGATTCAATTATTTTGTTGAGTAAATTCCCAACAAAATTTCAATCTGCAATCCTTCACCTCAAGGATCTTATCCAAATAATCTCCTTGCGGCATTAAACACTTTCAACATGCTCATATTATCCTTGGTAAACTAGTTTCATGACTTTTCTCCAGCCCATCCAGGCCTAGGGTTTGAATAATTCTCTGATAGATAGGGTAGGGTTCCCTCCCCCTTAAAATGTTTCTAAGAAAAAAACATGTTTCGACTATTTTGTGAGCCCAAGTAGGACAAGTGTTGTTGTCTACTCTGATACCACTTTGTAACACACCCAACCCACTAAGTACCTTTCTAAGGGATGGGGTCTTAAATTTTCTCTTTTCCTCAATCATCTCAAAGCCTCCTCTAGAATCTGCCATCGTCTTCTTCTCATCAAGATATTTCCAACGACTATAGTCGTGCTCAGAACTGAGCTCTATATCAAAAGTTACAGCTTCCTAAAGTTCCTTAAACCCTCATTGGTCCAAAACCACTCACTTCCATGTGGATTCCTAATACTTTTTCCATCTAATGCAACATTGACATGGTGCTTGTCAGCTGGACCACCAACCTCTGAATCAACGGTTACCTCTGATAAATCCAACGGTTCTCAGAACTAAATGATCAACGACTTTGATCACCTCTCGGAGTCTCTCCGTTAGATTTCCTTCGTTTCAAGCACTCAAACCACTCCGACAAACTCTCTTTGATGTCACCTACTCTAATGGATCTTACCTACGTATCTAATGCCCCTAATTTCTTCAGAGACACCAATTCGCATGACAGTTAACAACCCTACACCTAGCCCAGCTACACTTCACTTGTGTTTGAACTTCGAATATCTACGAATGAGATTGAGTTTCGTTTTCCACCTTGGTCATTGTTGTCATAGTGCACCTATCTCTTGACGTGACATGTGGCTCAATATCCACTTAACACATGGACCCATCACGACTCGCCATGTCACCAAAGGGGGCTTAGGCTCACTTGGCCAGAGATTGACATTTGTCCATTTCCTATAAATTGATTAGGACATTTAATTAAGACTTTCTTAAAATACCACTCCTTGGTATTTATTTATTAAATCCTCATTAGGGATAATTAATATTCACTAATTATTTACCCCCATAAACACATATTTAGCTAGCCTAATAATTCACTTAAGTACCATTTTGTAATGATTGTCTTATAACCTAATTAATAATATTATAACATAATTTATATTATGTTCTAATACAATTAATTAGACAATAATGTGATTAGGCTTATAATCCTTGATTAACATATCAATCAAAGAACCTGACTTATAACTCCATACCGAAATTTCAGGTAATTCAATATATATATATATATATATGAAAATAAAGGGAAACAAAATAAATTTAATATTATATATAATCTCAGGTGATTCGGTCTCCCTTCGCATGAACCCTTATGACTTCTCCGATGGTAAGGCTTTGAAGGGATTTGATGATTGTAATTAATATTATAATCCTTTAATATCTTAATTCCTTAGCTCTCAGACTCTGAATCTTCCTTCCATTCTCATTTTTTTATGGTCAACTTCAAAAAGGAAAAGGTATTAGTATTTATTTATTATAATATTTAATATTCTAACAACTCATACCATTGCCCCAAGGTCTTCGTACTCCAAATGCGTGCTCCTCTCTCATTACTTCGATGACCAATCATGAAAGGGCAAGAGTTAATGTTATCAAGTGTATTTAAATACTTTATCACACTCATGCCATTGCTCTCATAGCTTAGTTCAAACATAATCTCCCCTTTACTCTGATGGATAGCCTCCAAAAGGATTGGGTTTAACATTTTATTATTATAATATTCTACAATATATACCTTAATTCATTGCACCTGGGGTCTTTGGAGTTAAATCATTCTTTCTCCCCTCGTATTTCCAATAACCAATCACGAAGGAGCGTTTATTAACACTATAACATATTTAAAACCCTTATGACGCTTATACCATCACAATGAAGTGTAATATCCCAAAGTAGAGCCCCGGTTGTAATTATGAATGTAACATGTTTTGTAGGCTAGTGAGCCAAGTATTTATAAGTTGGTACGATTATGTTTTTATTAGACCAGAGAGCCTAGATGTTAAAGGCCAGGAGCATGTTTTGTACATGTAAATATTCATATTATTAATATAAACATCATCGTTGTGTGTAGACCTACCATGAAGAAAGAGTATGGGGGATTAAGCTCCACTAGGTTGGGTAAGGGAGGGGGGTTAAGAGACTAGGAAAAGGGGCTAAGATTGAGGGCTTAACCCAATGGAATATTATAATGTATTTCCTTAAATTACTAAAGTTTGGGGAAATAAACCCAGTTATCCTAAGTTCCTTTGGGAGGAGGAATGGGTTCCAAGTAGAGAGGAACGTGCTCCTGGAGACCCAAGGGTCACCCAGGACGAATGAAAATTTATGTGGGAATTTCCACCGTTGTGAGGGTTCAAGAACCATTCTGGCCATATTTCCTGAGGAGTTCGCTCTCAGCATAAGGGGACGAGGAGCCATCCATTGCCCCGATTCACTCACACACTGAGCAGGCATGCAGTGGGCCAATTCCACGATTGTTGAACCCTTTACCTTAGTGAACCTATGTAAATTGTTGATTCATCCCTTGCCTTATCAGAGTTTTCTACTGTGGTTACCTGGTTGAATTAAGAGCTGGTTTGAAGAGGTAGGTTGTCAGGCCTGTAGGTAACTCTCCCAAGTGAGAGAGTGTGGATAGAAGAAGCAGGTTGTCAAGCCTGTGAGCAACTCTCTCCATGTGAGAGAGTGTGTTGAGGAAGTGAGTTCTCCTGGAGGGAGTCCAGTAGCTTCTACAGAGCTCTGAGAATTACGTCTGACATGTTGTTAAAGCCTTGGAAGGGAGGTGGAGCAGTCAATGGACTGTGTGACAATGAAGGTGTACACTCCTGGGGTGGGACAGGCATGTGGGGAATGAGAGTCTATGAGCGGTGAGCATAAGTGGCTCCTTGGAGAAACTCCTTCATGTTGTACTGTGCAACTTCCTGTTGTCCCTGCCTAGCCTAGGAATCCCTTGCCTGATGGAGCTTAGTCCTAGCTCGGAGGTGACCCACTACTGAGAGTGATGAGAAACGTGGTCTAAGGCTGGGAGGTTCATGGAAGGTCTGCACGCAATTGGTGTACTTCAATTAAAAGATAAGTACCATTTCCAAGTTTGGTTATATGTTGTGTATTTATATATGTTGTTATATTTATGGGTTTTTTCTGTGATTACTGCATGTATGCTTTTATTGTTCTTTTTGCATTATGTTGTGTGATAGCAAAACGTAAATCATCTGTTAAATATTGCCATGTTTTATTTTCGCTTCTGCAAGAATATGGTGTATGTACAAAATGTTTATGTCTGGTTAAAATTGCATTAGATATGTGTGTGTGTGTGTGTGTGTGTGTGTGTGTGTGTGTGTGTATGCTTGAGCATGTTATTTTTCTGAAGTAGCGTTGCCTGGCCTGTTGGTGGCTAGGGACATAACAAATTGGTATTAGAGCCATGGTTTCGACGTTGAGCCTGGATGGGCCATGGTAGTGGTTAATGAAGCAAATATTTCAAAGTGAATTGTTGTCGAAAGAGACAAAATATGAACCTCAGAGCGTCCCTGAGTGTCAGGAAGGCACCGCATGAAAAATTTGACTATGTTTAGAAGCTCACAAAGTATAGCAGTTCAAGAAAACCTACAAAGGAAAGAAGCCACAACAATCGTTGTGTTGGACCGTCGGATCTATTCGGGAGAAGGCAGACCCTTCACCGTCATCAGATCGAGAAAAAGGTGCATGAAATTCAACCCCTAAGTACTTCGAACTTCGCGACTTTAGTGAAGTTTATGTGTGATAGAGTAGAAGGGGTCGAAGCCCAAAGTTCCAAAGTTCTGGAGTGGATCTACATCATAGATCCGGGGAGAAGTGCTTGACCGTTGGATCGATTGAGAATAGTTCGGAGCCGTTAGATCAAGCCGAGAGCATAAGGTAAGGCACAGTGATGAAAAATAGAGCTCAGCCGTCAGATCTACGTGCTAGTGATTATGAGTCGTAGATCTCACATTCGTTCAGAGTTCGGCGTTCGGGAGAAACAAAGTATGCTAAGGCACAAACTCCCGAAGTCCCAAAGTTCGGAGTTGATCTAGACCGTCCATCAAAAGGGATGTGTGTCAGAAGATCAGCGTGTTGGGGAGCTTAACATTCAGGAGAACTGGAGTGTGCTAGTGTAATATCTTTGAAGAAGTCCCAAAGTGACATGGCCTACTGACATCACCAATGATGACATGGACACATGGGATGTGTGCCACATGTCAGTGAGTTAAGAACCTTTTGAAGATAGAAATGCTAGTTATAACATGACATGTGTCATCCGCCATATTGGGCCACATGTCCACTTCTAGTATTTTTCCATGTGGCACTCCTCTCAAGCATGGGTAGTGGGGCCCCTGATGAATACAAAAAGTAGTTAAAAACTGGGTGAAGAATTTAACTAGACCGGGGCCACGATAACTTGACCCCAATAGAGACATGACACTAGAGCATGAAGTCTGGAGACTTGGTACTCCAGAGGAAATATGTTATAGTTATCATTGAGTATAGAAATCTCGAAGGCTCGAAGGTTGGAGTCTACCTCGACCATTGATCACGGAGGACATGTGGCGGCTGATGTGGTAGTCCAGAGACTTGACACTCTAGAAGAAATGGTTCATGATCGAGTGGGAGGAAGAAATCCCTGAAGTCCCGTAGCACCAAAGTAACGTGTCATGATGACGTCACCAGGGGTCACGTGTAAGTATTCATAGATTCACGGTTCATGATATTTTGGGTGTGCAGATGTGAAATCCTCCGAAGCCCCAGAGCTCAAAGCCCAAAGTTCCCTAGTAAATATCAGTCGTTGGATGCTGGGAAGTTGTGGACCGTTGATCCACCCCACTTTGCGAGTTCTCGAATTCGACGCTCCGGGAGATTTGTTGTGATGTGATTTGGAAACCTCCGAAGCTCCGAGGCCCCGAAGTTTCAAGACTTTGGATAAGCACCCAACTAATAGCACTTGGTCATATACGTGGTCACATGTGAATTAAGGGCTGAAGAAAAAGGGGTTGGCACTTGAAAATTATTGTAGAACAGAGAAGGGATTAGAGATAGAATTATGATGGGTTCTTGATCAACCAAGACCCACAGAAAATGGAGTCGAATATTATTTTGTTGAACCAGATTGGGTTATGTTATTCTAAAAAATTATTAATTCTAATAGCCTGACAAAAATTCGATTGACTGCACATTTTGCAGAGTCAACAATTGTCAGAACCAAACTGAATTGTCGCATAGTGCAGAGAAATGGAGGAGGCACAAGATGCTTACAATTCAGAGAATGAAGCTATAGGAATGGATGTCCATTTGGGAATTGAAGGAATGAACTCCAATGGGCATGGAGGAGAAATAGATAAAGAAGTGAGCCTGATGAAAATCATTAAGAATTTGCAAAAATATGTCCAAATTCACCAGGCAGATAATGAAAGGCTTAAGAGAGCCAAGGCAAAACAGGAAGAATTCAATATGAAGTTAATGTGGAGCCTGGAAAGAATTGAAAATAAGTTGGATAAGGAAAGTGGATCTAGAAAATCAGAGAACCACGGGACCATTGAGAAGAAAGGAAGATCAAGGAGTGGTAGCAAACATCGCCAACACTCCCAAAGGCATTCCAAAAGGAGGCCACACAACAATTCAAGTCCATCTACTACCAAAAAGCATAGGAGATCTGAAGTGGATGAACTGAAGGGTGAAATGAATAAGATCAAACCTCCTACTTTTGATGGAGGGCACCAGAAAGATGAAGATGCTAAGACATGGCTACTAGGCATGAGGAAATATTTCCAATTGCATAATTATTCCTCTCATGCAGAGGGAAGAATTGCAATCTATCAGCTGAAAGGAAAGGCATCCATGTGGTGGGATCAACTTGTACAAGTGCAGCACATCAGAGTGAAGAATGTTACATGGAAGGAATTCAAGAGGCATTTTGAAAAGAAGTACTTAACCAAGAGATACTATGACAGAAAGATGAAAGAGTTCTTTGAACTTAAATTGGGCAGCACGACTATAGATGAATATGAAAACATATTTCTAGAGTTGTTGAAGTATGTCTCTTTCATTTAGGATGAGACAATTAAAATCCAGAGATATCTGAGTGGGCTTCCATCTTTCATCAATGATAAAATCCAATATGATGATCCCAAGACTCTGGAAGAAACTATAAGGAGAGAAAAATGCTTATATGATCAACAAAAAGGAAAGCCTACTTCCCAAAAATCTTGGGAAGACAAGAGGAAGTTTAAGAGGGAGAAGAGGCAGAAAGGGAACAAGCCACCATTTTTCAAAAGTAGTCCTCAAAGACATCCAGTCTTGAGAGAGCCTAGGATGGCTGAAGTAGGTGGGAAAAGGCCAAGGCAGACACCTATGCAATGTTGGGGTTGTAAATAAGATCATAAGTATAGAGATTTCCCTCACAGAAAGGACAAGGTGAGAGTTGTTCACAATGTTCAACAAGCAAAAATAGTGGAGGACATGGGAAGAATAGTAACAAGAATCTATGCAGCCATGGAAAACAGGCAAGCTAAGTTTCAATCACACATGATTGAAGTTGAAGGTATGATCAATAACCATGCCTTTACTATTTTAATTGATTCAATGGCTAGTCATATCTATACAGATCCTAAGGTAGTGGAAAGATTTCAATTACCAAGAAGAAAGCACGGGAAATCTTGGTTTGTGCAGTTGTCTATAGGAGCCAAGAGAAAGGTTGTTGAGTTAGTTAAATAATGTCCAGTGGGCATGAATGGACTGAGTACCAAGGCATATTTGAACATATTTCCTTTGGGATCATATGATTTACTAATTGGTATTGATTGGTCGGAACGAAACCATGCCATATTAGACTGTCATAACAAGGCATTCACTTGTCTACATGAGGAAGGAAATCAGAGAGAAGTCCAAGGAATTCCTAGGGAAGTTACTATCTAGGAAAGCTCAACAATGCAACTAAAGAAGTGTTACAGGAAGGGTTGTCAAATATTTTCATCCCATATGGAGGAAGAATCTAAGGATAAGATGCCAAATTGGGAGGATCATGCAGTCTTGGAAGATTTTGAAGATGTGTTCAAGGAGGTACCAGGACTACCCCCAAAGAGAGATATTGATTTCTCTATAAATTTGATGCTTGGGACAGCTCGAGTATCAAAGACTCCTTACAGAATGAGTACACCAGAGTTGAAGGAGTTGAAAATGCAGCTTGAAGAAATTCTGAAGAAGGGGTATATACGCCCAAGTGTGTCACCTTGGGGTGCCCCATTATTGTTTGTGAAGAAGAAATATGGGACCTTGAGACTATGCATCGACTTCAGGTAGCTAAATAAAGTAATTATAAAGAACAAGTATCATCTACCAAGGATTGATGATCTCATCGATCAGTTGAAGGATTCAAGGATATTTTCAAAGATAGATCTCAGGTCAGGATACCATCAGGTAAGGATTAAAGAGGAATACATCAACAAGACCACCTTCAGGACAAGGTATGGTCATTATGAGTTCACAGTGGTGCCATTTGGGTTATCAAATGCACCAGTTGTTTTCATGTGCTTAATGAATGATGTTTTCCGAGAATATTTAGACAAATTTTTCATTGTCTTTTTGGATGACATCCTTGTATATTCCAAGTCAGAAGAATAGCATGAGCATCATTTGAGGATGGTGTTGCAAGTGCTAAGAGAGCATCAATTGTATGCCAAATTGAGCAAGTGCTCATTTTATCAAAACATAATTCACTATTTGGGGCATATCATATCTGAAGAAGGGATAGTAGTGGACCCTGAAAAGATTGAGGCCGTTAAAGGGTGGAAATCACCTAAAAATGTGACAGAAGTCAGATCCTTCATGGGTCTAGCTGGCTACTACAGAAGGTTCATTACAGGGTTTTCTAGAATAACTCACCCCATCACTTCCTTGCAAAGGAAGGGGAAGAAGTTTCAATGGATAGCAGAATGTGAGATGAGCTTCCAACAATTGAAGCAGTTGTTAACCAGTGCTCCAATTCTGAAGATTGCAGATCCAAATGAATATTTCATGGTTTGCACAGATGCATGCAAAGAAGGACTTGGAGGAGTCCTTAGTCAGAACATATTTGTGATATGTTTCAAGTCCAGAAAATTGAAAGAGCATGAAAGGATATATGCCACTCATGATTTGGAGTTGGCAGCCATAGTTCACACTGTGAAGAAGTGGAGGGAATACCTCATGGGAAAGAGGTTTGAGTTGAGGGCAGACCATAATGGTCTGAAGTATTTGTTTGATCATCCTACTTTGAATGCTAGGCAAAGTAGATGTTTGGAATTCCTCTGTGAGTATGACTTTGATATCAAGCACATCAAAGGAAAGGAAAACAAGGTGGTTGATGCACTCGGCAGGAGAGTGCATGAACTGCATTCTACAACCATTAGCATGTATCAGACGGATCTTAAGGGAAGAATTTTGAGGCTACAAAAGTTGATTTGCAATACATGGAATTGGTAACAAAATTGCAACAAGGTAAAATGCAGCAGAAAGCTGAAAATTATGAATTGGGAATTGATGGAATTCTCTTGTACAAAAACAGAGTTTATGTACCCAATTCTCCTGAATTGAGGAGTGTGATTTTAAAAGAAATGCACAATGTACCTTATGCGAGACACCCAAGATATCAGAAAACAGTTTCAATGGTCAAGAGCCAATATTATTGGCCAGGCATGAAGAGGGAGATTGTTGAATACATAACTAAATTCTTGAAGTGTCAAAGGGTCAAGGCTGAGCATAGACACCCAGCTGGGTTACTGCAGCCATTACCCATTCCTTAGTGGAAGTGGGAAGTGGTGACAATGGGTTTCATCACAAGATTGCACAGAACAAACAAGCAACATGATGCAATCATGGTGGTAGTGGAAAAGCTTACTAAAGCTTCCCATTTCATTCCTATGAAGGTTACTCACAAGGAAACCAATGTTGCTGATATTTATATGAGGGAAGGATCACGATTGCATGGTATTCCCAAGACAATTGTGTCTGACAGAGACCCAAAATTTATCTCAAAGTTTTGGAGAGGATTATTCAAGGGGTTCAGAACGAACCTAAACTTCAACACAACCTATCATCCTGAGTCTGATGGAAAAACAAAAAGAGTAAATCAAGTGATAGAAGATATGCTAAGGATGTATATGATGGAAAAACCATATGAATGGGAAGATTATCTACACTTGGTAGAATTTGCCTACAACAATGGGTATCAAGCATCACTGAAGATGATCTTGTTTGAATCACTTTATGGTAGAAAGTGCAACACCCCGATAAGTTGGGACAACCCAACTTATAGGGCAGTGGTTGGACCAAATTTGCTCAGGGAAATGGAAGAGAAATTGTTAAAGATAAAACAAAATTTGAAGGTTGCCCAAGACAGGCAGAAAAGCGATTCTAACAAAGGCAGAACCCATACGGATTTTAAAGTGGGTGATCATGTTTTCTTGAAGGGGAAAGCCAACAGAAGTTCCTTGAAGCTGGGAAACTATTTCAAGTTGGAAACCAAATATTGTGGGTCATTTGAAATCCTAGAGAAAATTGGTCCAGTAGATTATATGCTAGCATTGCCTGCATCTATGTCTATACATAATGTATTTCATGTCTCATTAGTTAAGGAATATATACATGATGCTAATCATGTTATTGATTGGAATGTGATTCAGTTGAAGCAAGAAAGTTCCTTTCATGTGCATCCGGTGCGCATACTGGACCGAAAAAGCAAGCAGCTCTGAAATCGAGCCATAAGGCTTGTAAAGTTCCAGTGGAATTGGTACGGTCCTGAGGACGCAACATGGGAGCACGAAGACGCTATGTGGGCAGTATAACCACATCTTTTTTTATGTTGTGTAAATGATTTGCACTAAGGACAGTGAAAAAATAAGGGGAGGGGATTGTAATATCCAAGGTCGAGCCCCAATTGTAATTATGAATGTAACATGTTTTGTAGGCTGGTGAGCCAAGTATTTATAAGTTGGTAGGCTTATGTGTTTATTAATTTGGATAGCTTAGATGTTAAAGGCCAGGAGCCTATTTTGTACATGTAAATATTCATATTATTAATATAAACAACATCGTTGCGTGTAGACCTACCATGAAGAAAGAGTATGGGGACTAAGCTCCACTAGGCTGGGTAAGGGAGGGGGATGAGAGACTAGGAAAAGGGGCTAATCTTGAGGGCTTAACCCAAGGGAATAATATAATTCATTTCCTTAGATTAATAAAGTTTGGGGAAATAAACCCAGTTATCCTAAGTTCCTTTGGGAGGAGGAATGGGTTCCAAGTGGAGAGGAACGTGCTCCTGGAGAGCCAAGTGTCACCTAGGATGCATGCAGATTTATGTGGGAATTTCCACCATTGTGGGGGTTCACGAACCATTCTGTCCATCTTTCCTAAGGAGTTCTCTCTCAACATAGGGGGACGAGGAGCCATTTGTTGCCTCGATTCACTCATGGACCAAGGAGGCACGCAGTGGGCCAATTCCGCGACTGTTGAACCCTTTACCTTCGTGAACCTGTGTAAATTGTTGAGTCATCCCTTGCCTTACCAGAGTTTGCTATTGTGGTTACCTGGTTGACTTAAGAGCTGGTTTGAAGAGGCGGGTTGTTAGGTCTGTGGGTAACTCTCTCAATTGAGAGAGTATGGATAGAAGAAGCAGGCTATTAGGCTTGTGAGAAACTCTCTCCAGGTGAGAGAGTGTGTTAAGGAAGTGATTTTTCCTGGAGGGAGTCTAGTAGAAGCTACAGAGCTCTGAGAATTTTGTTTGGCCTGTTGTTGAAGCCCTGGAAGGGAGGTGGAGCAGTGAATGGAATGTGTGACAGTGAAGGTGTACACTCCTAGTATGGGACAATAATTTGGGGAAAGAGAGTCTGTGAGCAGTGGGTGTAAGTGGCTCCTTGGAGGAAATCCTTTGTGTTGTACTGTGCAACTTATTGTTGTCCTTGCCTAGCCTAGGAATCCCTTTCCCGGTGGAGTTTAGTCCCAGCTCGAGGGTGACCCACTGCTGAGAGTGATGAGCAAAGTGGTCTAAGGATGGGAGGTTTGTGGAAGGTCTGCACATAGTTGGTGTACTTCAATTAAAAGATAAGTACCATTTCCAAGTTTGGTTATATGTCGTGTATTTATATATGTTGTTATATTTATGGGTTTTGTCTGTGATTACTGCATGTATGCTTTTACTGTTCTTTCTGCATTATGTTGTGTGATAGAAAAATGTAAATCGTATGTTAAATATTGGCATGTGTTATTGTCGCTTCCACAAGAATATGGTGTATGTACAAAATGTTTATGTCTGGTTAAAATTGCATTATATATGTGTGTGTGTGTGTGTGTGTGTGTGTGCTCGAGCATGTTAGTTTTCTAAGGTAGCATTGCCCGGACTGTTGGTGGTTGGGGATGCCACAAATTGGTATCAGAGAGAAAAGTATGCTTACGGGTGGTTGGGGATGCCACAAATTGGTATCAGAGAGAAAAGTATGCTTACGGAGTGATGTTGCCCGGCCTGTTGGTGGCCCAGGACGTCACATGAAGGCTTTGGACCCCCTTCGCATGCTCCCTTCCCTTTCACTCTAAATGGTCAACTCCAAAATGATTTGGGATTTGCGTTGAACTATTATAGTATTATAATGTTTAAAAACTCCATGGGTCATCGCACTTCAAACTTTAGCTCCTTTATCTGTAATTCGATGGATTAATATCAATATAAATTTAAATACTTACACATTGAGAAAGATGGAAGGTATTATTTCACAAGCGTTTAATAAATAAATAAAAGAGCATGTTACATGTACATGGCATAATCCTTAAAACTAGGGACATATTAGCCCAATGTAAACTTTTGCACAAAGGGAAGGATTTCACATTTCCATTAATCACGCACCAAGCATAAATTGTAAATGTAATAGTTTCCAATCTTTATTATTCAAATATTAAAGTATTTAAATGGTAACTTTGGTATTTTATCAGAGTTTACCAATTCTTTACATTCGTTCAAATTTTCAAATTTAGAGAGGTTGAGGAGATTTTCCTTATTCTTGTTTAAGTATTTATGCTTCTTTATTTTGATGAGAGTTTCATGCTCTTTTATTTTAATAGTGTTTAGAGATTCATCTATGGAATCTTTGATATTTTTCTTAGCAATCTTGCAAACTTTATCATATCAAAGATTAGTCAATTGTTTTTTCTTTGTGAAAGACGTACAAAAAGAGTACTTGTTTATGCAAGTTGAAAAATTCAATGTAAAGTTTTGATACAAGTTCTCAATATTGTTATTATTAGGGAGGAGGTTGGCCTCAATATTGTTATTATTAGGGAGGAGGTTGGGATTCTTACTAAATACTTTAAAAATGGTCAATTTTGATTTTATAAAAAATTAGGTGGTTTAATTCACCATCAATATCCTCTTCATTGAGTTACCTACGTAAATCTATGTTTTAGTTAGGAATACATTGGTTTATGATCTGAATCAAGTTTGTGATTTTATAATATACAAATTTTAACAATTTGATTAACTAATGAGTTGGAAGAAATAACATAGTCAACCACACTATTATGAAGACCATGGAAGTGAGAAATAAGTAACCAGGGCCTTACCAAACAAGTTTCCAATTAAATCTTGTAAGCTTCTCTTGCAAGTGAAAATCAAATCAAGATCCTCCTTTAACCACATAAGATTGAGGTTATAGATGTTGCTTATGATTATGGTTTGGTTATTTGTGGTTCTTGCAATAAAGTCTCCTAAAAAATAATATTACATACATTACTTAGATAGGAGAAACTTTTTTATCTAAATTATTTTCTTTAAATCATTATCTATGTATTTTTTTATGTTTGAAAGGCATAGAATGTTTAATTTAAAAAAATACAGTCCTATGTCAATTATGTGCACAATGCATAATTTGAAACACAGTTTTTTAAAGAAAAACTTAGGAAACACAATAGATGTTTTCGTTGGCATCCTTAAATTTGCTAGAACAAAAATAGGAAAATGCACACAAATATGCATCCGCCAAAGAGAAATTAATTAGGAATTCTCTTAGTTGAATGCATCCGCAAAGCAAGCATGAGTATTAATTTATCTTCCAAGCATGAGTATTAATTTATCTTCTGGTTCTGGTCCATTTGTACTCAACATTCTAGAGGAAGAAATTTCTAGAGGCGAAACTTCTAGTAAGTCTTCTTACATTAGCCGTGTTCACATTATTACATAGGCCTTATCTACTAATGACGGTCTTTATTACATAGAAAAACTCATTTTTCTATTTACTTGAGGGGTTAGGGAGTTTAGGACCCTAACACTCATATTTTCTTATCTCTTATTGAAAATGATAACACTAATGGACTATTGTTGGCTCAAGTGTCAAACCTAGGGTTTCTTAGTAATAGTGCCAATAATTGGTTCTATTGTTGAAATAGAACATATTTTTGCAAGAAAAAATAAGTTATGTCATGGAAGCCCTCACAATGGGAGATAAAAGATTGGATTACCAAATAGGAGATGGATTTTGCACGGAGAGAAACAAAAAACCTACACATGGATCCTAAATGGTGGAATGATGGGTATATATATATTGATAAACATGAAATTTTTTTTGTTGAAATCCCTAGCTTATTGTTGGACACACCTACCACACTTAGAGGG
>SNQJ01S0008948.1:24770-64222 GCA_010110895.2 Picea sitchensis | reverse complement strand
TCCATTTGTGCACCTTATCAATCATGATAAGAAAATAATGAGATCATGGGTCCTCCAACCATTCTTCTAGGATAACTCAATCCACAAAGCGTCTTCCTGTGAGGGCTTTCACCATAAGGGGACCACTTTGGAGGTCATCCATTTGTGCACCTTATTAATCATGATAAGACAATAATGAGTCATCTATACATTTTTCCAACAATGCATCTTATACCAATGAAACCACATCGATCCATGTTCATCATGTATCAATGACAATTCATTGATCCATCTTCATCATATCAATGACAACTCATTGATCCATCTTCATCTATGAATTCTCATAAAGGACAATACATATTATATTACATCAATCATCAATCAATCAATCATTTGACATCAATAAATCACTTGACATCAATCAATGACATCAATCAATCAAACCATTGGCATCAATGACAACATGATCCAACACTGATCACATGAGTGAATAAAACGACAAGTAGAAATTAATACAATATGTCGCTCTCAAGGACCTATAATTTGGGATCAAGAAATGCTTGAAAGGGTAAATATATATTAGATAACTAGTGGATGCATGCAATTGATTATTGGTTGGAACAAGTTAAAGAGTACTACATAGTAGATTTTTCTATTGATTATAACACCTATTTCAACACAGCTGAGAGGAATTTTAAGGCCAGACCAAGAGAACGATTGATCAAAGAAGTACTACTATGGATTAAGATTTTTTTTGTGGAGAAAGGGTCGATGTCGATGATATCAAACACAATGAAATCATAATCCCTTGCAAAGGGGGGTTAGGGGAAAGAGGAAGGGAAGATTAAATAAAGAGCATTAGAAAAAATGGATCCAAAGGAGTGGAACAAAGCCATAGTAGAGAGATATGAATGTAGGAATGTATCACATGAAGCAGTTTGGAAGGTACTGATGGATACTTTGAGGAAAAGGGTAGAGGAAAAACTAGGCAATAGTAGTAAAGTAGGGGAGAGGGAAAGAAAGTGGGGGATGGTGGACGTGCCTTAGGAGTGTGCATAGGAAAGAGATGCACTAGAGATGTGTGCAGAGAGAAGAGATGAACTAAAAGAATACACCATGATAAATTATGATAGAGTTGGAGTAGAAGATGTCAAATCTGAATGGAAGGTTAGAGATGAGAATAATTTGGAGGAACACACAAATGATGCTTTAGATAGTGAGTATTCCCCAAGTGAAGTTGAGGATGACTCCACTGAAAGTGATGATACTTCAGTGATTGCAGAACCATTAGAAAAATTGAGGATTGAATAATTCTTTGGATCCATTGAAGAAGTTGGAGAAAATGAATTTGAACAAATCCCTTCAGAACCACCCCTTGCAAGTAGTCTAATAGAAAAAGAAGAAAGTTCAATAGATATAGAAGTTAGAAATATACTTCAACAAAGAATAGGAGTAGTAGCAACAAATAGAGGTGGAATAGTAGTAAGAAATTTGAATTTTTTAATGGCAAGATAACAACTACAATTATTAGACTCCCCGTGTTCCATAGAACTAGGAGGGATGATGCCAAGCAACACTAGTTCATGTGTGAAGCAATCTAAACTATGAATAAGGTGATAGACGTAGCACAAAGGATCGTGAAGTTGGAAACCTATTTTAGAGATAGATATTTTCAATGGTACAGAAAGTACAAAAGCAGTGTACCAACAAGACAAACGAAAGGTCTAAATGAGATATTTTATGGTGAACTGCCTACTTTCTTTAATGGTGGAGAAGTAGGGAAAATTGCACATCATTGTACTAAACCCCACACAATGTGTGGACATTCCCATAGTACTGAGTACAATATTGAAAGATGTTCTAAATTGATAGAGAATTGGGAAGAGAAAAGGAGGGTGAACATGGTCACTATAGAGCCTTGAAGGGAAAAATATAGTCAAGTAGTTATAGTCAATGCAGTGACAAGAGGAGGGTCAAGGAGTATTGGCCTAGATGCAAAACAAAATATCAATAAGTAAGATTAGAAGAGTTGATCCAACGCCACCAAAATTTGATGTAGCTAGACAGAAGCAGTTCCTGCATGATGTTATGGAGACCTTATAGAATGTGTTGATTACTTAATAACCAAGAGCATTGAACTAGAAAACAAAGTAACTTATTTCCGCAAATGTTGCATTAGATTACTTAATTATCAGAAAGTATCTAGGAAGTTGACAAAGATTCTAACAAGGTGGATAGTTATTTTAGAGGATGACACTCCTATTTTGTCTCCTCTTCCTGAACAACGTGTTATATATGTTAAGAAGAAGAGAAGGACATGTAGACTGAAGGTTTCCTATGCTTCTCAATGTTTCAGACAATTCTTTATTTTAAGTTAATAAAAAATAATCCTATCACTTTTTAAAAATAATGTGTAAAGGAAGGTCATTTGTTATTTCTAAATTCATACAATTAGATTAGATGCCAAATTATGATAGTTTTATTATAAGTCATTTAATCAAATATGATGTCAAATTATGATACTTTTGTTAAAAGTCATTTATTTTTCTTATTGTTTGATATAATATTTTTATCTAAATCAATGTGAAAAGTAAATACTAATTTTATTTTTAAAAGTTATATATTTTATGTTTTCATTTGTTAATGAGGGGATCTTATTCATTTTAAGACCCCCTTAAGTCAAGTGCATTTAATTGTGGAGTTTTCTTCACAAGAAAGTATTGTGTTAAGTGGATTATTTAACACCATGAGAAATCGGTTAATTGTGATTAATATTCATGGAACATGGGTCATAGATTAATGACTTTAAAAAAAAAATGATATCTCATATGTTGGATTGTAAAAGCCCCTCTATACCTCAAGATTGTTTTTATTTTTAGTAATCATTGGTGATTGTTACTATCCATTGAGATAAATTTTGGAACCATTGAGGAATTAATTAGTTTTCTTTAAAATTTTATTTTTATGCTTGAAAAAATTGTAGAGAAGTTTTCCTAGATATCCATAGTTTAGTAAGGTTGGTATTGTTACAAATATTTTGAAACTGATATTTGATGTGGGAATATGCACGACATTCTAAAAGAAAGTGTTTTTCATCCTCCGCCTTCTTAGTATCACAAAGATGACAAATTATTTCATCCCAAGATGTCTTAGAAATTGTCCAACTCATTTTTTCACTATGGAGCTTGTGAGACTTCGTTCTTATTTTAGCAATATCATTTTTCTTCTTTATGTTAACATAAAGATACTTTGATATTCTAGATTGTGGTTAATGACCTCTTTATAGTGTCTTAATTTTGTCTTTTCCTCTATTTCTTTATCACACCACAATTTATCCTTAAATTTAGATGTAATAGTATTTTTTATGGTATCAATATTCTACAAAGTGACCTCCTCTATTCTCCGATGATTTATCCAAGACTTACCATCTTTATATCATCCCCTCTTAATTCGTAAGTGATTTTTATTGGAGTTTGAAGCAATCTTACAAAGTCTCTTGTATTTCATGTTAGTTTTCTTGTGCTTGTACATTAGGTACCTAGTCATAGCCATACTTTCAATGGAGGAGAGACTAGATTCTATAAGTAGGATAGGATATGGCATACTTCTCTTAATTTTAAGACTATAAATTATAAAAGGATTTTGAATATTGGCACCCTAATTAGAGTGTTAGGGTTGGGTACATGTTAAGGTTGGCTATTGGATGTTAGGATTTTGTATGGAGGAAGATGAAATCAGAGCTTGAAGTCCCCTATGGGTATTGTAGGAGACATAAAGAGATTACATATGAATTATTGCATGGACTATAATGGAAATGAATGCGATGTGATTCCCCCCTCTCATATTTTGATTCTCTCATATGTGTGAATGCTAGAATGTTTTATGGTTAAGTTATCGACTATTTTGTTTTCTTTAATAATTTACATTTATCTCTATAATTTTTATTGGTGTCTCGAGTGAGACCTTACCCTTCATCGAGGTATTTAAAATTATGACACCAATGGATTATTGGTAGCTTGCATGTTGAACCTAGGGTATACTATTAATAGTGTCAACAATTGGTTCTCAATGTCATAACATAACAAACAAATTTAAGAGAAAATAAGGGTACGTCATGGAACCCTCGTGACGAGAAATACAAGATTGGATTACCAAATAGGGGATCAAGTTTGCATAAAGAGAAACACATAACCTACACATAGATCCTAAATGGTGAAATGATAGGTATATAGATTATGATAAGCATGAAATTTTCTTTGTTGAATTTCCTAACTTATTGTAGGAGTGAATAAAAAGACAAGTAGAAATTAACACAATACACCACTCTCATGAACCTGTAATTTTGGATCAAGAAATGCTTGAAAGACTCTATATATTACATAACTAAAGTATGCATCCAATTGATTATGGGTTCGAGCATGTTAAAGAGGGCTATATTGTATATTTTTATGTTTATTATAGCACCTCTTTCAACATGACTGAGAGGTATTTTGATGCCATGCAAAGAGGAAGATTGTTGGAAGTGATACCATTATGGATTAGCATGTTGTTTGTGGAGAAAGGGTTGATGTGGATGATATAAAACATAATATAAGCATAATCCCTTGCAAAGGGGGGGCTACGGGAAAGAGGAAAGGGAGATGAATTAGAGAACATAAAGAAAGATAGATCCAAAGGAGTGGAAGAAAGCCATGGCATAGAGATATGAATGAAAGAATGTATCATGTGAAGTATTTTTGAAGGTATGGATGGATAGTTTAAGGAAAATGGGAGAAGACATACTAGGTAGTTGTAGTAGAGTAGGATAGAGAGAGATATAGGACGTGCTTGAGGAGCATGTGAAGGAAAGAGATACATCATAGGTGTGTGTAGAGATAAGAGAGGCACTAGAAGAATGTGTCGAGATAAGTGATGATAGAGTACAAGTAGAAGATGTCAAATCCCAATGGAAGGTTAGAGATGAGAATGATTTGGAGGAAGGGTTGTTAATAATTTTGTTTACTAGTTATCTTAGCTAGTTAAACTAGAACATTGGTTCTTTATATGCCATAAAAGGTAAGGGTTTGATTGTATGGAGCATATAGTTTGATCTCCTTAGATGTACAGATGTAGGTCAAGACCCTTTCACATCTAACATTTGTTTTATTCTCAAAATAGCATTATTTTACATAGCATATGGGTTTGTATGTTTCCCCATGGTGGTAGATAAACAATCTATTCTCCTTTCAAATTAATGTATTCCCCCTCAACCATGGAATTTTATGAAGAGTATCATTACCAACACTAGGAGGAAGAAACTAATATTGTTGTACAACACCTTCTCTAATCCAAACTACCTCATCCAAATATTTACAATGCTCTCTATGAATTTGATCAATTCCTTGGATGTAACTTAGCTCGAGATTCAGATTTTATCTACTTTGATCCTATTAACGAACAACTTGTTTAATATTATCTAGGCATTATTATTGAGAAGTTGGTTACATGTTTGATGATTCTTGCACCACCATAGGAGGAAGGTCCTTCATCTAGTCTGTATAATCCCTTATCTCATATACCTATGCATGCCATAATGGTTCCAATGGCTCCTATAACAAAATATATATATATATTGGTCAAGTGGTCACTCTATTTTTCATTTTCATCCCTACCACCAATGCTATTAATTTTTCACCCTCATTCATAGAATAACCTACTAGTGAATAACATCCCTCTTTCTCATGTTATCATATATCACACCCTAATGGTTGGGCATTTACATATGTTTTTGGTTGAGAAATTATTGGACCTCTTATCCCCAAAACAATGATAAATAATTTTTCACTATTTAATTCACAATTACCCTCCATGGAAGGGCCCTACATTGGTGGGAGGAAAAACCTATGCCCCATTGTAGGATTTTAAGCACAAGCCAAGATCTAGTTGCGAGAAAAAAAACTACACTAGAAAATTGCAAGAAAAAGAGAGAAGAGAGAATGGAATAACACTAAAAATACAACATTGTTGAAAAACCAATTCAAATTTCTCTTGTATATTAATTCTTGACATGAGTACAATATATAGACTATCCTGGGAGAAAAACAAGGAACATAAGGTTGGGGTTCTTTGTGCATGTACTAATTAGATTTAGTCAATTCTTAACTAATCAATACCATGGGTCAATGAAAAGGGTAAATACCATGAGTTAGAGACTGGTAAATGATAAGTTTGACTCCATTAATTAATAAAATAAATGCACACTTCATAAGGGGTTAAGTTATCCACATGTTGGTCAACATTATTAACATGATAACTTAATCTAAAAATTGAGCTCTGCTTCCAATCTAGGGTTTTTGCAGCTTGCCGCATTTGAATCATGGCTTCTAGTTCTGGGGGAGGATCCCCCCCCCCACCCCCCGCAACCCTCCTCACCTCTGGACTTCGTCGTGTTCCAGTATCTCCTATCCTCCTACTCGAAAACCATGAAAGGACCACCCCAATCACGTTTCGTCAAGAAATTAAATGAGATCCCGAAGGTGTTAGTCCATTCCCCCTCCTTCCGGTCGTTCGCCCTTTGACTGGAAAAAATGGTCAGATCTGGTAGTTTATGGGTCTCTATCCTTCCCCAATAGCAATGGCATAGTGGTTGGATAAAAAATGGAAAAAAATGATAAAGGGGCAAATGTCAACAACTTTCTATGGTAAGGAATTCTATGTCTTCCTCTTTGAAAATAAAGCAGAACGAGATCTGATTTTTAGAAATGGTCCATACTTCATGGGCTCCAGAGGAATGTATTTGAATAAATGGACCCCATAATTTATACCTGAAAATGACATCCCATCTGCAGTTCCAGTTTGGGTTCACTTACCCTTCCTGCCTCTCCACTTTTGGAATGACAAGACCATAAAAAACATTAGTAATGCCCTGGGAAGATTCATTGATCGAGCTGAACCATGTGACAAAATTCAATCATGTGCTTGTATTTGTGTAGAAGTAGATCTGGAAAAAGGAATACTAGAGGAAATCTAGCTTACCCTAGATTGGTGTTCATATATTCAAACAATTGACTATGAAAAACTCCCATTCAAGTGAAAAGATTTCCATGAGTATGGTCATTTCACTAAAAATTTCCCTAAGGCAATAACAGATCAACATGAGGACAAAGAACAAGAAAAATGGAAACCAGCCAAAAGGAAGAAAACGACAAACAAGCCAGTACCCTAGCCGCAAGACAAAAGGACAAACTCTAGGCCACCCTCTCCAATCAAGGGGAAATCATTGTTGGAGGAAAACAATGATGTGGAAAGCAACAAAAACAGGTATGATTCAAATGAAAATTTGGAAGAAGAAATAACAAACACGAAATAAGCTACAGAAGAGATATAGAGCCAACAAGATCCATAACCAGATCCCCCAATGTAGAAAAATGAGTCAGTCATCAATCTCCTCGTGGACCCCTCCCTAGGCCCAGAGGATGAAAGCCAGGAGGACTCAGGGGAAGAGCAAGATTATGAAATTCCAAAAAGCACCAAATATTAAAAAACAGGAAGGAAAGAAAACATAAAAAAAAGGGAAAAAGAAACAAATCAAGACAAGGAATTGGGAATACAGCCCACACTGGAAGAAGTTCTCAAAAAAGAAGGTAAAAATGGGAAAGATCCCACAACAAAAGCACAGCCTCAGCCCACGAAAGGGGGGGCAACCAAACATGCTAGTAAGTAATGAATGTAGTCTTCTGGAATTGTAGGGGCTTGGGACAAAGGGAAAAAAGGAAGCAATGGGTAAATTAATCAAAACATGAAGGCCCCATATCCTCCTAATCTAGGAGACAAAAATGCAAGGAACAAAGGCCCTATGAGAAATGCGACAAATCTGGAAGCAAGTGACGGGGTAGCCCTAAATGCTAGAGGAGAGTCAGTAGGGATCTATACAGTATGAAACACCAAGTAATTTAGGGAAGATCAAAAGCTAGAATCAACACACTGGGTTTTGGTCCATTTAAAACATCTTCCCTTAGGTACCATCTATCCTATCTTTAATGTATATATGCCTAATAACTATTGGGAAAAAATAGAATGTTGGGAGTCTTTGATGAGAATTAAAGATGTTGGATTACATAACAACTGCATCATAGTTGGTGACTTCAACACTACACTTCACCGGGCCGGGGGGGGATGAGGTTCTATAATAAGGGACCCGTTCAGGGAACACATGGAGGATCTGGTCTCTGAGCTGGATCTGTTCGATGTCCAACCAAACAAAGGAAAATATACTTGGAGTAATAAATGATCAGGAGTGGGTCACATAGAAACCAGACTAGGTTGTTTCCTCACACATAGCTCAATTCTCTTATTAACAAACAAGATCTTTTCCAAAATTATCCCTTGGGGCATTTTTGATCATCACCCAATAGCCCTCTCCTTCGACAAAGCGAAAAATATAGGCCCCATACCATTTAAATTCAACCCTCTTTGGATGGATTCGTCGGACTTCCTCCCCCTAATTTCCTTTGTGTGGTCAAACTGGGTGGATGGGACCCTGATTTACATCTGGGAACAAAATATCAAAAGGACCAAGAAAGAAATCAAGGGGTGGTTAAATCCCCCCCCCCCCCATAAACCTAGGGCAAAAGTTGAAAACTGCAAAAATCATCTTGAAGATATACATCAAGAAATGGAATCAAACACTATCAATAACAGACATATCATATGGGAGAAAGAACATTTTCAAAATTATATGAGAGAACTTCACAAATAAGAAAAGGAACGGAGACTAAAATCTCGAGCTCTATGTCTTCAAGCAGGGGATAAAAACACCTCCTTATTTCATAAGAAATCCAAAGCAAGAAAACACATTAATAATGTGGAGGAAATAAAGACAACAATAGGAACTTGAATTAACTCCTTTGAGGAAATAAAAAAAACAACTTCCTCTCATTTCAGGGATCTATATGCCAAGGAAAGAGAAGATAATTAAGATCAAATCCAATAGTTCATCGAACACATCCCACATTTGATAAAGGAAGAGGATAACATAGATTTAAACAAGGTGGTCATAGGGGATGAAGTCAAAGCAGTTCTAAACTAGTTCGATCTAGAAAAATCCCTTGGACCTGATGGATTTACTCTTCACTTCTATAGAAAGTGTTGGAAATTAATTAAAAAATACCTTGTTCGTATGATACGATTTTTCCAAAAATCCTACAAGATGGGAGGAGAAACCAACACCTCTTTTCTAGCTTTGATCCCCAAGGACAAAAATGCCAGTTGTTTTGATAGATTCTTCCCTATCTCTTTATGCAAGGTCTCTTATAAAATCCTGGAAAAACTCATAGCAAAAAGATTAAAGAACCTTCTCCCACAACTCATCCTTCCAAACCAAGGTGACTTTGTGGAAAAAAGACAGATTTGAGATAATTTCACTTTGCTTCAGGAAGCGATTCACTCCAGTTTTAATAATAGAGAAAAATGAATGGTTATAAAAATCAATATGGAAAATTCCTTTGACCGTGTAAAGCATGGTTTCCTTTTTGAAGTTTTAAAGAAATTTGGTTTCAATCATTCCTTTATTTCTTGGATTGGAGCCTGTATTTCAACCCCTTTGATAGCTCCTCTAATAAATGGTCGCCCTGCTCCTTTTTTTCAAACCACAAGAGGTCTAAGACAGGGCTTCCCACTCTCCCCAATGTTGTATGTCCTCATGGAATAATCTCTAAAAAGAAGGCTTGAGCATGAAAGAGATTCTAGAAATATCCCTAGCCTGAAGATAGCAAGGGGAGTAAGAAGAATAAATAACTCCCAGTTCATTGATGACACTCTTATGCTAGGAGGAGCTTCTCAAATGGTGGCCAACCATTTCAAACTGGTTCTAGATCAATATGGAGAAGTTTTAGGAGGAATTATAAAGAAGCACAAAATCCATATATATGCATGGCATACTAAAGCAAGTATAATGGTAATAATTGCAAACATCTTACAGTTCTCCTTTTCTGTAGATTGGAAATACTTCAAGTATATTGGCACACCTATCAGCCTAAAACCCCTCCTCAGTGAAGCATGGCAAGTGATTCTTCAAAAAATCAAAGAGAAATTCAAAATATGGGGAGCATCCTGGTTGAACCTGGCTGGCAGGGTGGTTCTGATAAATTCAGTATTATCTGCATTTCCAATCTTCCAATTCTCATCCCTCCATGCTCCGATAGGGATAAAAAAGGCAATGGATAGACTAATCCAAAAATTCCTCTGACAAGGGGGGAAAGAAAATGGAAAAAAACTTCATATGGTCAATTGGTCCACAGTTTGCGCCCCAAAATAAATAGAAGGACTAGGGATATGTGATCCGGAAAAGGTAAAAATATCCCTAGAGGAAAAACTACTATGGTGTTTGATCCCAAGGGGCAATGAGTGGTGGAAGAAGGAAATCTGTTATAAATACCTATCAAAAAATTGGAAAAGAGTCCTAGAAATAACCATAATACAACAAACATGATCCCCTATTTGGAAACTTCTAAGAGCCTCTCTTTCTCTTATAAGGAAACATCTTCATTGGTGTTTAGGGAATGGCAAAGAAATCAAGATCTGGGATGATCAATTTTTAGATTCGAGAAAATTGTCTAGTATTCCCTCATTGGACTCCCTCAGAACATGGCTAAATTCCAAAGGGAAGACCACCCTCTTTGACATATCAGAGTGGAATAGCAATGAAACCTAGAAGGGGTGGAACTTGGGAGAGGTTCCTCCAAATCTACTCATTTTCCTACGTCATTTTCTCATGAATATAAATGGGTTTTCCCCAGTACACCTCCACCAGAAGGACAGAAGCGAATAGGGTGAAATAGGCTACTCTATGAGGGATGGATATAAAAATCTCCTCTCCGATATAGATCTCCCAGAAAAAATCAGCAATTTGGAAAGATCGACATATTCGGATGGCAATTATCCCACAACAAACTTTTAATAGGGGAGAACCTGCTCAGAAGAGGTTTTATGGGGCCTTTCAGATGTGCCCTTTACAATCAATACTTTGAAAAAACAGAACATCTCTTCCTAAATTGGAACTTCGCCAAGCAAGTTATGCACATTGTCTATTCATAACTAATACTTCAAATCTCTTGGCTAGAAAATTGCAGAATCCTAATTGGAAAACGGAGAACAGCCTACAAAGGTTGCCTCATAAAAAAATTGACCTTTCACTGAACCTGGAATGCCTCAATAAAATTTGTCTGTTGGAAAATTTGGTTGGAAAGGAATAAACTTATCTTTAAGGAGAAGTTAATATTCCCCTCCACGGTCGTTGCTCATGCGATAGGACAAATGGGAGAGTTCCTCACCTCTTGAAAATTCAAAGTAAAGGTAGATAACCATTTGGAAAAAGTAGAAGAAAAGTGGATGAAAAAAATAAATCTCCATTCCATTCAACCCCCAAAAATGCCACAAAAATCATGATGGCAGCTTCAATTATCTTACCAGGATTTCAATCTTTGGTTAACATCCCAATAAGGACATGTCCTTTTCTTCGATGGAGCATCAAAAGGAAACCCAGGGGAGGTAGGTGCGGGAGGGATGTTGTATAACCCTAGAGGAAAAAGGATGCTAGATTACTCCTAGAATCTGGGCATAAATACCAACAACATGGAAAAGGCCTGGGCGATGTACTAAGGAGTGCTTTTAGTTCATGAACAAAAGCTCAACAATATCACAATAGTAGGGGACTCAAAAAACATAATTCGACATTTTGTAACAGGGACCACTCCAAAGAACCCCAAGCTAGAGAGAATCATAGAGAGGATCAAAACACTTCTATCCTCAATTCAAGAAAACTTAATCCACGTCCCCTGCACAAATAATGAAGCAGTTGAAAACAAGGCTAACCAAGCAATCGAAAAGGCCTTTGGTCATATGAACATTCACGGGAGGGTCCTATTCTCAACACATCCCTAATGTTTAAGCCCCTTGTCACCTCATCTCCACTTGGCACCAGAACCTCCACAGCTCAACATCTGGAGGGCTCATGTAGTAAGAAAAACATCATAAAAAGGGAAGTCTTGTACCCCCGTATCACCTGGTTCATGGGAAACTGTAGGAAGCGAGCCAAAATCGATTTCATGGAAAAATTGTCCACCCTGCGATCCTCCTTCATGGGACTCCATGGAGCAAAGTACTATGCCGCATCAAGCCCTCCAACTCTTCACCTAAAGTGAGGATAAGTGAAAATACAGTCATCATGAGAAACAAGAAGGAAAATCAACCAGTGCAGACCACCTCAACGTCTAAAAGGCACTTGATCCATGGGCTCACTCAAAGTTGGTTGTATTCATGCACCAAGTTTTCTCTTCACTGTGATAAATTCATAGGAAATCCCATGTTTCACCATCCCATTCAGTCTCTTAGATATTTCGCAGACTTTATTCCATCTAATAAAGAGGAAGCTCAATGTTTTTTGTTGGTCAAGAAGAATTTTGGTAGACAAAGCCCCTCGGGTAACTGGAAAAACACTGAAGGGATTGCCCCAGGGCACCTTGAAAGCACAAGCGACAGAGATATTCTCAATTGGAGCTCGATCGGAGGTATTCCCCTGGCCAATTTGATTTCTTTAATGTTATAAGGCATGGGTCAAAAACAAGCCCAAGAGAAAGCGGAGGATGAACTGGTGGATGATAATTTCACCACCTCTTAACGATTATCTCTCCGACTTGATTCCCACATCTCTACTATTTATTTCACGCTAGAAACGTTAGCTCAACACCGAACGTTAATCGCGCAACTGCAAGATGAATTCAAAATCCTTCATCAACAAGGGGAGACAATAGAAGCTTGGTTGGAAGCAAGATCTCCAAGCTCTCCAGTCCAAAGTCAGAATGAGGAAGTCGGTAGCAAACCAGCTCCCACACTTCCATATTTGAATGTGGCATTAGAAACCCATCCGAAAGAAGATCAAGCTTAAGAATACCAACAAGCAAGTCCTCAGTTTTGTAAAATGGCATAAATTTATCTTTTTTGAACTTAATCAGGACAAGAACAATATAGTATGTAATCAATACTGCTTGAAAATTCTCTAGTCTCAGGTTTGTAAGTTTTTAAAGGAATTTTGTTGATGGTCTACCCCTCTTACCGACCTCTTACTTTGTATTCAACGACATCGGTCGTGCCTTTTTATTAATACAATCTTCTTCAGTTTTTGTAAAAAAAAAAAGTTATCCACATCTAATGTGCATCAGTTGCCTAGTCAATGCCATATGTTTAACACTGATAAAAATAGGCAACCCTCTAAATTTTAGGAACAACTAAAAATAAACATTGACAACCCTTGAAAAGTGAAACATTGTGTATGTAATCCAACACCCACCACATTCCAAGAGGTATACAATAATATTTATAAGTAATCAATTAGGATGGTCCAACTATCAACAAGAATCCCAGCACTCATTAACATTAATTAGAAACTAAGGGTTTCTTTGAATGAATTTGATTGTAGGTTCATAGAAGCATATGAATAACTCATATCAAATATTTAAAAAATACAATGCATACAAATGTTTTTGTACTATTTTCCTCTTCTTTTTAACATCTTGCCTCCAATAATACCCCATCTTTTAATATATGATCAACATATGTGTTTTGTTCACAGAAAACATGTTTGAAAATTCAGGAGGTGAGAATGACTCTCAAGCATACTTAACTTAAAATTCAACTTTGGCAAAGGCATAGCTTCGCCCTCTCCCTACCCCTCGACCAGCTCCTTTCCTTTCAGGCATGACATCATCATTAAAGGTATTATAACATCCCTAGTTTTAATCCCTACAAATTATGTTGTAATTGTGCAAATGTGATTTAGGTTGGTGAGACGATATCTTTTGGGATGGAGATCCTGTATGGATTGATATGGCCGAGGGCCAAGCTATGTAAAAATATACATTGAAATCATTAATTAAAATAATAATTGTTGGCTACGATACAAGAGGGATGGTAACGATGGGGAGGGTTATGATTCCACGAGAGAGGAGGCTAAAGGGGTCCAAGGGGTTACCCATTTCTATTAATCCAAGCCATTATAATATTAATGTTTATCTCCTTAGAATTATCAAAGAAAACATTGAATACATGTAAGAGTGGTTGGTGGGAAAAGTCATCTCACCAATTTATGACATCATGGGATAAGTACAACCACCCTTTGGGAAATGTGAGAGTCAAACTTGCATGAGAAGTAAAGGAAACTCGAGTGTCTTTTTGGGACAGTTTTTTCATGCTGATTTTGGGTAGCAAGAGAGGAGTTGGGTGTCGGGAGAGAGCATCAACCATGCTATCCATGAAAGACTTCTTGTTGGGTTGAATTTGATGTCGAAAAATAGGTTGAGTGCTTATAACAACCTAGGGGAATTGTAAAATAATGATAAAGATGACAAGGTATGCCTATAATTGACATTCATGTGGAGGAAATGGCTCAAGAGCCTTGAGAAGGTTGTTGTGAGAACTAAAAAGTAATAGCTAAGATATTTATTGGTTAACCATGTGCACTAGATCCCTGGAGGGAAGTGGGAAGGCCCGAGGGACCTCGTGCCAGAGAAGGGGGATCCCATTCCTTGGGTTATGTAGGTTGAAGGGAAAGAGAGATTTTGGGATGATGAGTTTGGAGAGTGCACAAGGCCTCAGCTCGAGGGTGGCTTGTTGTTGAGAGAAAATGAACAGCAAGCCTATGACTGGGAGGAACGTCCTTCATATACAACTAGTTGGTTAATCCATAAACAACTAAGTATTCTATGTTAATTTGCACTCTGTATATATTTGATTTGACTGTTGTTTTGTTGCTAAATTAGCATGCATTCAAGGTTGATTTAACTATTGGTAATTTCATGAGTTTTTATTATGTTGTTAGAAGCATGAGGAAATTTTATGTGCCTACCCCTGTGTTAATTTTTTATTTGCATTAGGGAGTATTAATCCATTTTCAGTAGGTTAGGTTCATTACAAGTGGTATTAGAGCAAATTTTGTTTTTCCTGGTATTGGGTACGTCGCAAGTATGAATCCAACTACCTATCCAAATGATTTAAAGGATATCAAATATGTGATGGTGATCTAGACTTCTTTGGCATGCCAATAGTCATAAATTTAGTGTCAAAAAATGTGTACAAACATTACAACAATAGGTTTCCCTATTGTCTACTTAGAAGCCCAAATAGAGATTTTATTACCTTTGTTGTTATAATCATTTAACTGAAGAATGCCACTTTAGAATGTCGATCGAGTCATGCACTAGCCTACACCAAGCCAATTAGTATCCCCATGGACCAAAGATAATAGAGAATTATCATTTCATGCACAATTCATGGATACACAATTAACATGTTTGCCACACCTCATTGGCTTCACAAGCATGATTGATTCTCATAGAGTAGGAACATTTGAAACTCTTGGTTCTAGTGCCATCCATTTTTTAATCGACATGTATCCCAAAGCCTATATAGTTCATAATTATAATAATAAATTCATCCAAACATCACTTAAATTATGCAAACTATACAACCACCCTTGTTGAATATCATACCTCAACCTTAACCTTTGATTCAGTGTTTGGGACTAAGTTATAAAAAAATATAATAATTGTGTTCAAAATTATAATAGAGTAAGTCATGTTTTTGGAATTGAATTAGGAAAACGTTTTGTAATTTTATAATATAATAGAAATTTGTGAAAATGAAAGATAGTAAATTTTGGAATTGAATTTAAAAAAAAAAAAAAAATTGAATTACGAAAACGTTTTGTAATTTTATAATATAATAGAAATTTGTGAAAATGAAAAATGGTAAATTTTGGAATTGAAATTAAAAATAAAAATACAAAAAATGTAATTTTATAATATGATAGAAATTTGTGAAAATGAAAAAGGGTAAATATTAGGTTGAAACATTCAATAATTAAATTATATATAAATTAAAAAAAAAAAAAAAACAAATGCATGTATTGATAATAGTAAGATAATGTTATCTTTTTTAAAGATTTTGTTTAATGACTGATTTTTAAGTAGAATTTATGAATCTTTGAAATCCCTCTAAACATAAGTTGAATGCATGTTCTAGTGGTTTGAACGATATTTTATTTTATCTCCTACACAAATCAATACATGAGAAGATATCCTTTTAGCTAGACTTATATCATATAAATCTAGAACCATTGTGGATATTACTTTCTTGAATCTTTCAAAAAATATTTGATGCTTGAAAAATGTATATTTTGCACTTAAATGAAATAAATTTAATTCTAAGGTAATGAAGAAGAACTCCACACATCAATAAGTACTTTAGAGAATTTTTTTATTCCAGTGCTTCAATAAGTTTACATGAACAATTTTGTTGAAAAACATGAAAAGTTTATCTATATAAGAATCCATTTTTCTTCTTGTCACTCCATGTTAATAGAAATTAGATTGATGGAACAAACGTGAAAGCTAGTTCCTACTTCACCAAACACAAGCTCCCTAAACACTTACTAAGAACAAAGCATAACTCTCTTTGTAAAATATGCCAAGAAACATTTGTTGCCAAAAACAAATATTACAAAAAATTAAGGCTCACTTGAAAGAATATTTTTTGCTTACCTTTCCTTCCACCTAATATTGTTGATGTTGGAAACTAACTATTTGAAATTTTTATATTCTTTTGCAACACTTCTTTATCTCTCTTAAAATGGTTAAGAATTTTAAATGCCATGATTTGTCTTTGAAAATTAGATTAAAAAAATGAAAGAAAGAGTTACATCCAAAGGCCAAATGGATTAAAAAAATGAAAGAAAGAGTTACATCCAAAGGCCAAATGGGAGAATAGTGAAAGTGATATATGGGTTGAGGATTACATAATATCATAAATGTTATATTATATCAATCTTTCTATGAAATGAAAAGTCTTCCTACAAAAAACTAGTGGACAACCATATATTTGCTCATACACATTTAAATCAAAGAAAGGAGATAGATATTCATCAAGTGTTTAGGCATTGTATTTTTCGTTGATTTCTTTTTGGTTTCTTGCTCTTGAAAAATCCTTAATTTTCACAAACTTTTCCTTCTCTACTTAATGACAAGACATAGATTCCTTTTTGGTTTCTTTCTCTTGCAAAACCCTTAATTTTCACAAACTTTTCCTTCTCTACTTAATTACAAGACATTTCTTTGTTCATAGAAATGTTCTCATGTAAGTGGCCTGCACTTTGTTTGTTGGGAATTTCTCTTTTGTTGGATCAATGTGTAGATATGATATCTAGATAGCCAAGTGGGTGCCCAACATTTCCAACAAGTGACCTTGTTTGTTCATCGTGATAGATAACTTTCTGAGTGAAGATTTAATGTTGGAAACCTTGGATTCAATCTATTGGTGCTTACCAAGTGGGTCTTAATTTTGGTTATTTGTGTTTTCCATGTTGTGAGGTATGACCATGGAACCACCTAAGAGTTTGTTGAAGTGTTATTCCCAACTTATGTCACTACGATAAGTTTCTTGAAAGAATCCTTTTTAGATATACCATGAACATTGTATTGTCGGGTCCACACAAAAAGTGTTAATAGAGAGGTAGACCCACATTATCTACATGACATGTTTTCTTTTTACATTGGTGGGAATGTTACTCCCTGCTGAATATTATTTCACTGATAGAATTTCCAAATTCCTTATGGATGCAAAGATGTAGGAATTTCATGACCAACTGTAGATATTATGGTTTGTAGGGTCCAGGCTAATGATATAGGAGTGTCAAGTGATATAGCTCTCTGATATACTTGAGGGTTTCCAATAATAGTACTCGATTGAATATTTGATGACATAAACTAAGGAGGATAATTTGTACCCTTATCCATATTACCCAATACCCTGGTACATGAGAGTGATCTCCCTGAGTGTTGTTCTCGATGTACTATAGAAAAATGATAGTTGTAGGTTTACGTAAGGCTGGTTTCAGGTGTGCCTAAAGGGATTTTAATATACTCGAGGGCATGTGGAAGACAATTTCATATATAGGGGTTGTCTGATGTGACACTACTCGAAAGGATACCAACACAGGTTACAAGGGTGTCCAACTAGGTGACACAACCTACATTTTCTACGTCTATTCTTCCCTGACCACAGTTTTACACACCGAACAATAGATCTTTGTGCTATCTAAAGACTTTAAAACACATCTCTAGCCTTAAAAAATTGCTAAAATATGGAGATGTGTTGACTTAGGAAAGAGCTTTGATACCACTTGTAGTGTTACTTAACCCTTGAAATTGAAAGACAATCAAGTATATATAGAATATAATTATAGAAAACCAGATACAAGAGACAATAAGATTAATTATGAAAAAGATACTTGTATTATGATAATTAAATGAAAGCAAGTAATGCTCACTTACCTCTTAAGGTGGGGAGACCTTTCACTGAGCAAAGCTCAAAATACCATAATACACGACAAAACACTTTATAGCCTCCTATATCTTTAAATAGATTCTCAATAGAAAAACCTTAACTACTTGTGGCCCCATCATTAATGAGTATCGGCTACCTAGTGAACCTTATAAAGTGGACCATTTTACTTTAAATAATATCCACTATTATCTAATGGGCCTTATTCAAAGAGGATGGTCGCATACATCATTTGACTAACTCTTGGGTAGGGAGGTTAGGGTAGGACCCGAACTGTTTTACAATAAATGTAATGTTCATTGTTGTGATTAAAAGAGTGATCATTGGGATGAGTGGTGATAGGTATTTTACTAATGTATAGTCATGGAAACATAAGGTAAAGCTATTCAATGCAAAGTTAACATTACTAGTGCTAGTTACCAACTTCAAAGTTTACGAATCAAAAATTTATTTTTCTACTTCAAAGTTCATAATGACTTTTCCTATCTAATTCCAAGCTTTGATTCCTAATGATTGGATATTAAGAAGTTGTAAGAGTGATATCCCTTCATCTGAAAAGATATGGAATGATCCTAGCTTCGTGACTTACAAGTGATTTTTTAGTTTGTTTTTTTTGTAGGGGAAATAATTTAATGACCTTCTATGAAGGGTTGATCGAGTCTTGAAGGGAAATGAAGGCTTCAATTTTGATCCCTAATGGGATGGATAAATTTCCAAAGAATTAAGTCATAGAATACATATTTCAACATTTTACCGCAATCAAGTTATTATTATGTACATACCATGGAATGTTAAAAAGAGTTATTGGAATGGGCTAAGTGTTAAATAAAACACCCCTTTACTCGACATTTTTTTCCTTTGTTCTCGTGATTTTTTAAAAGATATTTAGCTAGAAATATGAAATTACAATCCTAACATGCAAAAGATGCAACTTCATCCATCGATAAATGCAATATAAGAGTTTTGGGGAGCTTTGAATCAATCAAGATCATCAAAAATATGAAAAGGACAATGGATTGCTTAGAACCAACAGATCTATAGCTTACATTAGATTTCGATAAAGATAGAGCATTTTAATGAATGGTTATACAATGCCAAATTTAATGCTTTCACAAAATTATTTCATGAAGTAAATATAATATGTATATATAACCACTTTACTATAGAACAACACACTTTTTATCATTTTCTCCTTTTACACTACACTACATTGATAGTACATGACCTATGACCAGTAAAATTCCCATGATAATTATTCCTACATTAAGTTTACTAGGTAATATTTAAAAGAACACTAAGATAGTAATATAGAATATTTTATTTTTGGAGACGTAGGATTTATGGGACCATATGAAGAGTCACAAAAAATTACGTTTGCAACATTGATGTCCTTTATTTTAAGGTGTTGGAGATACAACTCCAACATCCACTCACACTGAATTCAGTTGAGTTAGCATGGTGTCTATGTGTTAGTGTGCAATGCAATTTTATGTACTGCAATAATAAACTAACTCATATAGAATAATTTTTTTATTCTTTTCCGCATAATAGTATAGCCAATAGTTTCACACAAGGATGTCACAACTTTCAATGCACTCATTTTTTTGGTAGTGTTCTAAAACATCATTAAAATAACCTCAACCATCTATTTGTTTTGTTAGAAAATTCAATAAGCTATGTAATCTACTTAAATATTCATGCCGAATTGAGTGTGCATGTATTACTTATTATTACATAGGATAATGTATCATCACATGCACCTCATCCTCACTTTATCTTTGTTTTCAAAGTAAGCATATTAGATGTTCTTCTTAGTTTATATTTTTCCATCTCCAAATTTCTACTGATAGGTAATTGGAACATAGTTTGAATTGGAGGTAATGTTTTTATGTGTAAGTAATCATTGGGTTGATTTCACATAGATGAAATCTTATTTTTGTTAAAAATGGTGTAATTTTTGCATGTGGCCATGACCATCTCATAATTCTACTACTAATGCATTTTATTAGGCATTTATTGTTTTTGAGGTCATCATTTATGGTAATACTAGGTTATGGTTAAGGTTGATCTACTAAACTTTGATACATGTGCTCAATAACCCTATTGGGGAATCCACTCATATTATCTGGGCCCATAACCCCACTTGGGAGGATGACTTGCTTGATTTGTGTATAAATATATAACTCAAACCAAATTTTTAATATTATATTTGTTACGATATTTTGACACTAGGAATTAGTTAAGGTCAACTTGGTCTAATGTAATATTTTGTTAAAGTGTGTTTTTTACTATGTGTCCTTAGTGTGCTTTTGTATTTCACTAACTTGACAGTCATGATCATGTCCTACACATGAGTGATTTGGTGGCTCAAAGATATCCTTGATATTAATGACACTTGAATTGTGGCTTGGCACCTTATTGGTCCATGATCTTTATTTAAATAGCTTGGGGGGTCATTTGTCGAAAATATTTTTTTGTGAGAGATGTTCATGAAATATATTTCCTTTTCCATTAATATATTTCTACAAGTGGCCGTTTTGGTTGGCGTTATGGATTTTTTCCATCTTTGAGGGTTGTAACCACATGAAAATACTAGTGTAATGATCTTTGATCTATGTGTGTTGATTGTTTGTCTTAAGGTGATTGACTTGTGTGGATATACCCTATAACACATAGAGATCTATCATCATCAACAAATATTTGCTTGGTGGTACATTCATTAAGAGAAAAAAATATGGATTTATCCATAGCCATATGATAAGATGCTCCAAAATAAATAAGCCACTCATTAGTGTTGGAATAGGAAAAAGACAACAAAGAGAAAACAAAGATACCAAGAGCATTGGTTGTATCAATAGACAACATAAGAATTTAAGCAGAATGAACATAGATCCATGAGTAGATGATATGATAGACCGATTTAGGATATTGTCTATTTTTAAGTATACACCCGAAACCCTCAATGCATGGGACCAATTCCATAACCTTCCATATAATGTGAATCTATAAGGTTAAAGTGGACAATGTCAACTAACCGCACATAGTTAGGTCCACTCCTTGGTTGACTCCATTAACATTTTCCTCCCTCTTCATGTTCTGCTACACCTTTTTTCAAGGTGAGTTTACAACAAGAACATATGGTTCCAACATCCCCCCTTAAACTTAGTTTGTAGGACAAGTCAAGTTAAAAACAAATCACATAGTAATCCCCCCTTAATTTAATAGGGGACTACAAAGGAAGGGACTGATCTAGCCAAGTACAATAAAGAAAAACTTCCACCTCCAATCAACAACCTACTAACAACCATCATACTGCTCAAACCAAGGTACAATAACACTTTCCAAAAGGAATTTTGAACAACTTCTGCCTTAAAATTATTCTACACCTAATTTACTTTAAAACTAGTGAAACAATTTGTGTACTATGCCAACAAACAAGAGCATATGCTAACAAGATCATAACAATTTCCATGTTCCAAAAATCTATTATCCAAATAGTCCTAGTTGATTATTTGGCTAGACAACAAAACAATAATACATCATAAGCAACCAACCTATGTGCATCACATAAACAATCTTTTTCAAAGAAGGATCTCAGGAGATCTAGTAATCATCTATATCAGTATCCTCTATAATTAATAGCCAACACTCCTATTTAACTACACTCTACTATGTAACAATAAGTCCACTATTATTTACATATCCCAACACTCATTAGTAAACAACTCAACCAAACACAATCCAGTAAATCTTAAAAACAAATTCTAGTCTATCAAACAACTGGACATATCAAGTTAGGTTTACTTTGTCAAAAAATCAAGAGGATCCCCACTTAAGCACAATAGAAGATCAATGGAATACAACAATATTTAAGGAAAACATTAAGGCCTTAAAACCATAAACAACAAACTTGAATTGGTATAAATGAGGCCTAATGGAAGGAATGGCTAAGAGCACCGATATAGTAACAAAGTTATCCTCTTTTTAGAAAGGTTAGAGGTTGTTGTCTCCTTATGTTTTTTTTTTACTTTCATCCCTCAAGGATCCCCTATTCCTCAAGTATTTTCTCCCTTTCCTGATTTGAGGCCTAAGACCTCCCAATTTTCCTCATTCTTGCATGGAGAGGGATTTAAAAGTCTTGAAGCAGTCCTGAGTGGCCCGAGGATGAAGGAATTCAGATGACAGTTACAAAGGTGTCGAAAATGGATCGAGTATATCTTTATGTACCACTGTTTTATTCTAATTAAAATGGAGATTTCTCTTCTTTCCCTCCCCCAAAATCTATGTTAATGTTCAATGATCGATCTCTTTCAGTGTTTGGTTAAGATTCTAACTTGTGTGATAATTAGTTAAGGTAGTTATTTCATGCTTATCTTTTGTTTCTTCTAATCAATTTGAGAGAGGTACTTTTTTACTTGTGTATAGGTATGAAAGAGTGGATAAGAGAAAATACGAGTGGTGCGATGTCAACTCAAAGGATTCATCTCCAACCAAGCATCAAGACCAGGTAGGTCCTCATAACTAATTGGTAGATCCTTCTCATAACTAATTGGTAGGCCCTTCTCATAACTAATTTGGAATATGGATCCATCCTTGGTTTATACCACTATTGATCAATTGTATTGTTGGGCACTTGATCTAAACATTCTAATGCATATCTCAGTCAATTGAAAAAAATATGAATCAATAGTCCAAGTACACCAATGAGCTACATTCTTGATCAATCAATTGCTAACATAACTTCACCAATTAATCAACTACTATGTAGAATTAATGCTCCATTTGATATTCTATAATTATTTCACTCGGAATTTCACCCTTCACTATTACATGATGAATGCCAACAACTCTCTCTTACCCAATATTCATCTTAATCTATGATTTGAGATCATAGGTTGTCGTGAAATAGACGTTGAAATTTAATAATTGAGTTTATAAATTTGATTACAAAAAAAAAAAATGGATTGATTGAGATCATTGGTGGTTGGACAAGCCAAAGAGGTTAGCATCACCATCGAAGAGGACATTAAGTTGACGTCAACAAAAAAGGAAAGCCTACTACAATGGGTACCTTCAATCTCCAAAAAGAACATTCCCTTATTGGAGATGCATCTGATATTAGTGTAGGTAGTTCAATGACATTCCCTCATATTTGTGTCCAAATCTCAAGTTTTTCCCTTTCCCTCAAGACTATATCCTATTGATGATTGTCACCTATAGCCATACAGGTGTAGGATTCATCAAAGGTTTTGGGAGGAAGAAGGTGATATGATTTCTCACCAAGGAGGTCATTCAAGCAATGTTGCTGTAGAGATAGAGAGCTGGTAAGCACAAGCAAACAATAGAGATTTATTTCCATGTTGAGAAGTAATTGATCCTAGCAAAAGAAGGCATATTGTATTTCCTCTTGTGGATTTGTTGCATGATAGCATATGCTTGCTAGGATATAACTGAATAAGAAAATACAATTGGAGAATTTTTGCATGATGACATATGCTTGTTGACTAGGAGAATTGAGCTCTCCCCATTGGAGAAATGAAAGTCCATGTTGGAAGTTCTCACTAATTGTTGACTCAATAGATCTTAACGTATATCGACGATGGGGACTACATTGGCTCTAAGGAAGTTCTAGGTGTCATAGGTAGGCTTGGAGGAGAGTGATGATTATTCCAGAGTTGATGATGATCCCTCACCTTCATCTTCCTTCTCATGGGAGATAAACACAACTATGAGGGTATCCCATTACATCATTTTCAATTGAATGTTGAATAATTTCACTGTTGAAAGGAAGTACATAGTTCTAACCTATTTTAGTTCCATTTGTAATATAATTTTGTCTCGATTTTATTGTGTTTTATGAAAATACAGTAACTCCTATGTGAAAGCAAATTGCCTACCTACTACATGTACAAGATGATAAATTTCGACAACCTTACAAAGACCCTGACCTATTTTTTACATGTAAAAATCACATGTTTATTTTTTATGGAAAAATCTAAAAACAAATACATTTCACTACCATTTCATTGGAAAGAATGAGCAACAAGTATTTCATGTGTATCATGCATGGCCACTATGAAGGGTATGAAGCTTGAAATTGATCAGAAAATCCGAAACAAGACTTGAATCTAATGCAACAATGCATTGTCGGTTTCTCTCACTTCCCTGCACAAGAGATTGCAATGAGACTTTGAATGTACAACCTGAAAGAACCTAGAGCCTTGATCAAAGTCAAGCCAAAAGTCTTGCAACCCAAAGTCCCAATTCCAAAGAGAATGGGACATGTGGACTGAGATATGTGGCCAACAAGTATTATTCTTTCGATGTCTATTTTTATGTGTGTACATGATTATAAAAAGCCTACCTTTTCCCTCCAAAATGGCTCTAGGTCGTTCATAATTTTTTGTTGTTTTCAATGGGCCCTTAATGTGCATTGTTGTGCTTCATTGAATGTGTTTCATTAATATACATCAATATTTTTTCTATGAACTAGGTAGAAAATGTTGTGCAAATCACTACAATACAACCACCTTTCCAAAGCTAGCACAAGTATGATGATCAAGTTTTTTTAGGAGCTTCCTAGATATTAGGTTTGAACTCTCTCTAGTAACTCCTCAACTAAAAATCATATTCACAATTTCATGATGGTACATATATGGATAACATATAAACAAGCTTTATCTCCTACAAGACTACCCACTATCATCATCAAGGGAGAAATTTTGATAGGATGGTCTATGTAGTATTCTATGAACCTGAACTACACCTTAATATCTACCTACGCATCTATGAATCAACAATATCACTTTCCAATGCATTTCCAATACAATTATGATAGAAATAAGTGGGGATTATGCGAACCATCATGTCATTCTTTATAGTACTAATCACTCCAAGAGTTAGTACCAGAGATAAGTACTAGGGAGTCTTTATACACCATCAGATCTATATGTGCAAATATCCAAGTATGTATATCTACACACATTGACATCATTAAGATATGTGCAGATGCTACATGGTGCTTATCCCTTACCATTCTAAATTATAGAGTATAATGACTTCCTAGAACAAGCCTATTTGTATGTTCATTATCCCTATCCATTGGAAGTTTACGAATTAATAGTGAGGTCGTGATTTGCTAGCAAGGGTTGTTTTGTAGGTCAGTTCTACAAAATATCGTTCCATACCATAAATATCAATGTCAAGCCATATAATATGTATTGCAAAACCTCACTAAAACCATATTGAAGTTATTGTATTGAGAGGATTCTTTAGAGATGGCTACCATAATGTGGAGGTTGGACCCTCAAAGAAACTTAATAAATTCAATGCTTTTAGAAATCAAGCTTACCATATTCACACTAGTGTTGAACAATGCAACCTTTTTTGCCCTTTTCACTACATTGTGTTGGTGGTACCTAATCTGATGGCCCCTAGTGTTTATTCCAACCTTATTTAATTTAATTTATATATTAATGTCCACTAAAGTTAAAAGTTTCCCCATGGCATTGCAAGGAAATCATGCAAAGACAACAAGGGGAAGACAAAAGCACATCCCAAGGGAAAAATAACCTAAAAGAAGGTAAAAGAAAAAAATAAATGGGAAGCACCATCACAACAAGATGGAGAACAATGAAGAAAATCAAGAAGAAATAGGTTCCTTCACCGAGACATTTTTCTCTAGAGAAGTACTTCCAACATTCATGACTGCAAAGAAATGTGTAATGGTGTGAGACCATGGAAGTCATTAGGTCTACAATGTTTCGTAGGTTCATCATGTGAGCCTTGAATTTGGCCTCTTCCTAGTATTGGAAATAAGAGGTAATGAACTTAATGCATGTCGGTTGGGGGAATTGACCTCTTGCTAGTCGTCGATGAAGGCCAAACATCTCTTGAAGGAAGAGGGTTAAGCATCTTTGGTCCTCATAAGCCATGAGTGCCTTGAGAGAACCAAGTGAATCTGTGAAAAAGAAATAGAAATATCTTTTAATATTGTATAATGGATGGCATTTGAATACAACAATGATCTTCAATCTCAAGCTTTAAGGTGTAGATTTGGAAAATATGGTGCTCCCGAGAAATATGGTGATCTATGTCAATACAATGTTTATGGGAGCAAACTCTAAATTAAACTAGAGGAACCCTTAAAGTACAAAGTAGTTATGCTAATGAGATATAGAATATTTAATTTGAGTTTAGCCTTTCAATTTGTTTAGGATGAACTCTATATTTTGAACATTTTAGTTTAAAAGCATAGTTGTGACATTTAATTTTTTTACATATCATATAATTAAAGATAACTTGTTCTTCTTAATGTCCCATATAACATTCTAACTAATAAGGTTTTGGTTATTGGGGAGTCATATGGTCACCGAAGAGTGTTTATCCAAATGATGTGAAAAGAGTTGCTATTGAAGGAGTAATTGAAAATAATAACAATGAATAATAAGGTTTTGGTTATTGGGAGGTCTTATGGTCACTTAAGAATGTTTATCCAAATGATGTGAAAATAGTTACTATTGAAGGAGTAATTGAAAATAATAACAATGGTGTTTTGACCAATAAGATTTGGGTTATTGGGGGCCATTTGATCACCAAATAATGTTGAACAAAGGACTTGAAGAGATTTACAATTGAAGAGGTAATTGAAAATATAATGATTTTGTTGAAGATGGCTTAAAAATTTGTTCCAAAGTTTGTAAATTATAATAATTTCTAAAACTAAAAATTTATAAGAATATAATATTTTTAAAAATGAAATAGTTAATATTCTTGATAATAGTAAATATTTTTGGTGACAAACATTATGACTTCAAATGATAAAGATTAGGATTCCTCTTCTCACACAAGATTAAGATTCTTTTCACTCAAATTGGGCCAAGGCTAGGCTTAGCACTTGAATTTTTATGATTTTTTTTTAAATAAATAAAAATATTTAAGTGAATTTTTATATTTTCATAATTTCACTATTTCTAATCACCCTCTTGGCAAGCACATTTTAAACTTTGAAGCGTGAAGTGTTCAAGTCTCGCTTTCAATAAGTTTATAGGCTTTAACATTATCAACACCATTGACCTTCAATAATTTCCTGTATCCAAAATCATAGTGGGAAAATTGAAACCATGCCCTTTATAGAGATTTAATTCAACAAGGCTACATAATAGCTTAGTACCTGCCGAGTTGAGTAGTGTAGTGACATAGTACTGACATTCTATTGAATATGACCAGTAGAACATAGAAACAAAACATTGCAAATAATTTTTCTAGACCTCTGATTCTTTAGAGGATCTCTACTATTTAAGCAGAACTTTGCACCCTGACAATATCCATTCCCATTCCCTGCAAGGTTTCTGTCACGCAAAAGACATGGGTAATATCACACAAGGATAGTCATACGTGTGGTTATTGTAAATTTTATTTAAATTTGAAGTTTTAACATATAAATAATTTGAAATTTAAACATATAAATATTTTCTTAATAGCTACATATCTATATGTGTATGAAATTATAAATTAAATGAAGGTGAGGTGTGTTTATGTATATAATGGTTTTTTCTAGTTTATTAATTGTACTAAGAAATGGAAAAGAAGTGTATTTATAAGTTTATGTATATTTGTTGATTGTGTTTTGTTTTAGGGATTGACAATCTATCATATAGATGATAAGGCAGTCGGACCAAAATCAAACCCCAACCCCACAAAGGTAGCAACACTTGCAAATAGGATGTCTCTTATGCAATCATTCATCACAGTCAATTATATGCACATCTTAATGACATCTGGTTGGGATGTTTGATGAAACCCACCCAGAAAGGCTCTGGAGCGATCCTCATGGAGCTAATCTTGCATTTAAATTGGAAATAAATGTAGTTTTAGTTCATTTTTAATGATTCAACATTATAAAAATGAACTGCAAGGAGTAAAAGAGAGATTATTTAAAAGGGAGCTCGACATTCTAATATTACTCGAGTATTATGACAAATATGAGGAGGTGAAGATGACATAGAGGATACACAATCGTTGTTTTTAGTGTCTCCTTTAATGTGTAGTTTAAACTTTCAAATGTCGGCCCCACTAGGCCCCTACCACTGGACAACTTTTAAAACATTCATGGAAGACTTGAGTTTTGGAAGTAGCAGGTTCTAGCGATGTACAAAACTTGGATGTTTTCCCTGGCCAAGTGGATGGCAGTTTGAAACATCTGGCCACTTAAGATATTAAAGATATAAGGGATCGAGAGAAAACTGCAGTGGATTTAAACAACCTTCAATTTCAACAACTTCTGCTTCAAAGGATTATGACTGCACCTAGATTGCATCATCATGCATTGGATTTAGGCTTTCAAACAATAGCTCAATACTTGAGGTTCCTCCTTATGAATGGTGATAATAGCAACACCACCCACTATGGAAACGAAAAATTTGGTGTGCTCATCGTCTCATAGAGAGGGATTTGTTATTTACGCAGACAATGATGTTATTAGCATTGAATGTCCATAGCAGGACAAAGTTAGAGAAGAGGTTATGGACATCACCATAATGGATGGGTGAATCGGCAAAAAACTAACATGTCTATCCTATCATTTGAGAGGTGTTGCAAGTGAACAACTAGCCGAGACACTCATGTTATTGGCATAATGATTCAGTAAGCATATCTAGATGAGGCAACCACATTGACCAACAAGCATTCTCCACAAGAGGAAAGGCACACAACAATGACTATCCCACTATAAAAACACTGACCTTGGACAACGGGGCAAGTCTAGTTGCATTAAACACAAGTGCTGGGATTTTCACCTTCCGTCAGTTCTCTGTGGCCAACAAACAAGGCAGTGCCATTGAATCCCCGCCAAGTAAAGGCTCCTGTTACTTGTAGGTCGAAGGCTCGAAAATGACCAATATCAACGCTTCAAGCAATTCGCAATCAACAGAAGACAGGGGGCAACAATAATAAGTTAAACAACATCCATATATGTGTTATAACAGTCAGCGATATGGACATAAGATGATGCCTATGAAATCAACCCAAAACGATTCCAAATGACAAATGATGAACAATAGAATAGAAGGTTTGGAATTGTATTACTTTTTATACCAGTATGAACGTCCAGGTATGGTCTCCTGTACCGGGGCATTATACATGTATACATGCACTTTGTAAGAATGAAGAAATAAATTTTATTTCACTCAAATTTTGTTTTGTATTAAAAAATTGAAATTTTATTTACTCATTAGTAGACTTTGTCTGGTTAAGATTGGAAACAAATGATAGGGGTACATACCTGCTAGAAAATATCCAGTTACACTATATATGTTTTTGAATGACGACCTTGTAATAGAATTTAGAGTTTCAACTATAAAACTTACAGTTACAACTACAGCCACAACCACAATTATAGAGTGTTTGTAGGGCGACATTGTAGAGTCAGCTATAGAATTTACAATTACAGATACAACCACAATTGCATAGTGTTTGCAGAGTGTTTGTCAAGGGAAATTGTAGAGTTTTTGAAGTACAGAAGCATTATTTGACTTAAACAAAGAATCTTTGATGAATACATACAGTGGGTTTAAGGTTCGAGCCCTGCCCAAGTAGGTTTGGCAATGCCGAGAAAAATATATGTCCCCTAAGGCGACTGCAAAAGAAGAAGAAATGCGATGGAGTTGAAAATTCTTACAACACCACCGATATGGATTCTGAAGACGTGAGGGCCACGTAGATACCGACCATTGACATTCACATTCTCAGGGTAATCAACCTGGATCCTTGACCAATTTTCTTACTCATATTTATGTGGACATCAAGGGAACTGGGTTTTAAAGAGTACTATACACCACACCTGATAATAAGACTTACGCAAACAAGAGAGTCATAAGACACCACCGATCCTCCGTAGTAATTCTTATCGATCACCATGTGTCTTGTCTGTACTTAGTCTTGAATTGGTGAATTTCGTCAACCGCTTCAACCGCGATTCAGACTAGCAAAAGGTAACAAAACCTCTTCAACCGCGATTCAGAATAGCAAAACCCCACTCCTCCAGTGTATAACAATGGAATCTGCCAACTTTCATCTAGATTTTCCATGACATGAAGGGCGTTGTTTCATTTGTGGGAATGGTGGAGAATTGATTTCATTCCATAAGTTTACAAGTTTATGGTCTACTTTCTAATATCTATTATATCAATATGGCTTAAAAATTTGTATGTTGGTTTGTAAGTTTGTAATTGCTAGAATTTAAATCGTTGATGCTCAAATGATTAATCATTGATGTACTATGGATGTCATTTCTATCTATATTAATGTAAAAAAATGCATGTTTTCATATATTCTACAACTAATTTGTCTTTCTACATGTTTTTTTAATATAAATGCAATATATATAACAGACAGAGGCTATGCTCTCGAGGATTTTGGGAAAATGTAGCTCCCGACACTCCTGCTCCGTGCAACCTTGATCATGAGGTAAAAGAAGGGTCATGTGTGTCATGTATGAGTGTTTTGTATGTTTGGCTCTACTAGTTTAGGGTTTGAGCATTTTTTACATCGCATATTGCTTGCATAAAAGATAATATGGCATGAAAATAAATTGGCTCCTTAATGATATTTCTCTGGTTTCTACTACCTAGCCTATCTAGACTGCAGCAAGAAAAGGAAACAATAGTGAAAATAAAGATCTTTCTCTAACACTGTCCCTTATCCCCAAAACAACAAAGACACGCAAGGATGAAAGCCAAAGATGTTCCTTAACAGATTACTCAGATGTGAACTTTAGGAAATAAAAGACACTACTCTGCTCCCAGGGGATTATTTGATTTTTTTGTTTTATGGCTTAAGATGTTAATGTAGTCTAACAGCAAAGACACACAAGGATGAAAGCCAAAGATGTTCCTTAACAGATTACTCTGATGTGAAATTCAGGAAATAAAAGAGAATACTTGGCTCCCAAATGATTATTTGGTTTTTTCTGGCTAATGATGTTAATGTCCTCCTTAGCATGCAAGAAACTAAGAAAAATAGAATATTAATAGAAAGTACACCATAATTAAAAAACTATATGACTAGTTAATTGGGTCTAGCTCAGGTAGTTGGGATGAATGATTTTAACCTCCCTGCCCAAGTTCAATTCCCACAAGTGACATGTTCAACTCTTAACTAGTATATTATTGTAATGACCTTGAACCCTGTGTTGACCGTCTCACTAAAGCCTAAATAACTGCAGTCGAAATACACAAATGTGTCAAGGAACTTTGTATTGCATAGCCCCACACTACTACTGAACCTTCTAGAGAATGTTTCCAAGAATACAAATTTACACTTTACATGAAATGACCATGGCCAAAATGACAAATTTTTCCAATATAAAATGCTTAAGCCGTGCAACAGTTATATTTGAGGTTGAAAAATACCTGCTTCTACACTCAGACATCTCATCATCATCTACTGCAAATGGGTATGAAAACTCCTCATCTTCAATATCATCCTGATAAGAATGTTTACTGGAACTTCTAAAGAATGGAAACCTCGGTGAACCACTGGATGAGAATTTGATCCTCGGTAGCTGTATATCATCATTTCCGTCCCTACACACCTGCATCAGTAACACTTTCCATTAAAATATTTATGATTTGAAAGGATTACTACTCTACACGAAACAGACATTTTTTCCTGAATAAACCTGATTGCAACAAAAATTCTTTTCTCCCAATCTTCATTTTTCGTTGCTGCCCACGTTACCTTTTGGCCTGAGTATGCATTAAAAGTAGTTATTCCAGTTTGACATTCTGCTGGTCTTGATGCATCACATTTTCTAGAGGAACGCCATTCAGATAGATATCCTTGATAGACTGGGGAGTGACCCGACAATCCTAGAATTAGCAGAGGCAGTCCTGGATAAGGCATCGGGCTTTCTACCTTTAGGGGAGAGAGGAGGAAGTGAGAGCTTGTTTTGATTGTAGCATTCAACTGCCCAATTCCTTGGAATTATACCAACAGAGGGTACTTGAATGCTCACAGGAGCACTTCCAGAATGTGCAAATGGGTCTGAAAGATTACCCTCTGGCAAATGTGTTGGTGGTGAGGGCGAAGGAGATGGTGAAAATGGAGGCAATAGCCAATGTTCATCAAAACTAGCATTTTTTTGGTGGCAATGAGATTGACATGAATAATTTCGGTTGTGTAAACGATCCATAAGAGAAGCACTTGGTTATCGAGAGTGATCCACTTGCATGTATTGTTGAGGTCCATCAGGACAAGAAGTAGGTACGGTAGAAGGAGAACCATGACCGTATGAGTAGGAAGGAGAAGGAGAAGGAGAAGGAAATATACTGGGGCGATGTGAAGGGGATAGGGGAGATTGTGGTGAAGGCAGCACTTTGCGTAGACTGCCATTCCAACTCTGGCGTCTTGCAAAAGCTGTACAAGAAGGGGATCCTGGTGCTGACGAAGGGAGGGAAGTTGTAGGCACTTCTTTCTTCCCTGGTGTGACAATTGTATCACCAGGGAACCTCTTTGGAGGATCCGCAGAAGGGCTTCTCACATAGTCTGTGATAATCCATGGCAGTAAAGGAACAAAAGCCTCGAGGGAAGCATCTGGTACAATTGGGCGATATAACACTGACAAACAAAGTCTACTACAGGGAGTCTCTACTGGGGTAAAGTTGTCGGGAGGCATTTCAGCCTCATCAACAGGTGATAGAGGGTCAGGTGAAAATGAAACCTTGTAAGCAATAGTAAAGTTGCAATTGTGGGTAGAAGAATTATCATGTCGGAAAAGCCGATAGGCTGGTAAAAGTCGACAAGTGCAATAAAGGGAGCGTAGCAATATAACTATTCTCTTCTTTGTTTTCTTGTAAGCAACAGGCACTTCCACAGCATGAGAAGAAATTTGGGTAGATCCCGCTCCTGGTTCACTCTCTCTTGTTGCTAACACACCCCGTCCTTTTCCAGGCCCAACATTGCTACCTGCCTTCTTGCCATTTTCTCGTCTTGATAATCCACTCCCAGGTGGAGCCTTATAGCATAGAAGCAGAGTATCAGATCGCAAGAAGTGTTGGGCCTGGGGATGGTTGCAAGTCTTTGCAGGAGATAGATGTGATTGTGAAAGATGAGGAGATAGATGTGATTGTGGGTCTTTGCAACAGATAGATGCGGTTGCAGGTATTACAATTGTAAAGAAACAAATAAAATAAATTTACGCTGAGCCGGATTTAATGCATGTTATATTTCCAATGAACGCTGCAGTCGCCGCCTGAGCAGGATTCAATGCATGTTATATTTTCAATGAAAGGCCGCAGTTCCTGAGCAGCCGTTGCTGCAATAATACTTCAAATCTCTCCACCAATAGAATGTCACAAAAATCAATTTTAATATTTCACAAAATTAAAAAATTTAATTTGTGTAATGTTTTACATTAGGAAATACGTAGAAATTTATAGTCAAAGCTCAACTAATGCAAGGTCAATGACTAACTCATAAGCAGTTACTAATAATTGTGTGTTCAAAATTAAAATAGCTCAAGTCTTGTTTTTGGAATTGAATTAAGAAAAAGGTTTTGTAATTATAATAGAAATTTGTGAAAATGATATATCTAAAATAAAAAAGGTAAATTTTAGAATTGAATTAAGAAAAGATTTTGTAATTTTATAATATAATAGAAATTTATGAAAATGAAAAAAAATAAATATTAAGTTGAAACATTAAAGAATTAAATCTTATATATAATTTTAGAAAACAAATATAATTTAAAAAAAATAATCCATGTATTGATAATATTATATCCTTTAAAGATTGTGTTCGATGTTGATTTTTAAGTAAAACGTATGAAGTTCTACATAAGTTGAATGCATGTTATAGTGGTTTGAAGGATATCTTTTTATTTCATGCATAAATCAATACATGAGAAGATATCCTTCTAGCTAGAGTTATATCATATAAATCTATTCTAGCTAGAGTTATATCATATAGATCTAGAAACATTGTGTATATTGTCTTCTTGAATCTTCCAAAAAAATATTTGATGCTTGAAATATGTATATTAAGCACTTAAATGTAATAAATTTAAGTTTAAGGTAATGAAGAAGAACTCTAGATATCAATAAGTACTTTAGAGCATTTTTTTTTGCAATGCTTCAATAAGTTTATATGAACAGTTTTGTTGAAAAACATGAAAAGTTTCTTTGGATAAGAATCCATTTTGCCTCTTGTCACTCCATGTTAATAGAATTAGATTTGTGGAACACATGTGAAAGCTAGTTCCTACTTCACCAAACACAAGCTCCCTAAAAGCTTTTTGTAAAATATGTCAAGAGACATTTATTGCCAAAACAAATATTACAAAACATTAAGACTTGCTTGAAAGAATACTTTTTGCTTACCTTTGCTTCAACCTAATTTTGTTGATGTTGGAGACTAACTAATTGAAGGTTGCATTTTATTTTGCAGCACTTCTTTATATCTCTTAAAATGGATAAGAATTTTAAAGGCCTTTGAAAATTAGATTAAAAATAATAAAAGAAAGAGTTAATATCCAAAGGCCAAACAAGAGAATGGTGAAAGTGGTATATGGTTTGAGGATTACATAATAGCATAAATTTTATATTATATCAATCTTTCTAGGAAATGAAAAGTCCTCCTACAAAAACTAGTGGGAAACTATAGTTGTGCTTCTCATACACGTTTAAATCCAGGAAAGGAGTTAGATATTCATCGAAGGTTTAGGCATAGTAATTTTTGTAGATTTCTTTTTGGTTTCTTGCTCTTGCAAAACCCTTAATTTTCACAAACTTTTCCTTCTCTACTTAATGACAAGACATATATTTCTTTTTGGTTTATTGCTCTAGAAAAACCCTTAATTTTCACCAACTTTTCCTTCTTTACTTAATGGCAAGACATTTCTTTGTTCATAGAAATGTTCTTGTGTGAGTGGCCTACACTTTGTTTGCTGGGGATTCCTCCTTGGTTGGATCGATGTGTAGATTTGATATCTAGATAGCCAAGTGGGTGCCTAATAATTCCAACAAGTGACCTTGTTTATTCATCGTGGCAGACAATTTTTTGAGTGAAGATTCAATGTTGGAAACCTCATCTTCAAGCTATTGGTGCTTAGCAGGTGGGCCTTAGTTTTGGTTCTTTGTTTTTTCCATGTTGCGAGGGTATGACCACGGAACCACCTAAGAGTTTTTCAAAGTGTTATTCCCAACTTTTCTCACTACGATAAATCATTTGAAATAAGTCTTTTTAGATATACATGAACACTATATTGTCGGGGCCACACAAAATGTGTTATTGGAGAGGTAGACCCACATGATTACATGACACAAGGAATGTTTTGAGACAAATCTCCCACAATGGTGTCCAAATACTTAGATTTTTTTTCTTTTTACATTGGTGGGAGTATTAATCCCTGCTAAATATTATTGCACTAACAGAATTTCCAAATTCCTTATGGATGAAAAGATATAGGAATTTCATGGCCAAATGTATATGCTAGGGCTTGTAGGGTCTAGGATAATGATATAGGAGTGTCAATTGTTATAGCTCTTTGATATACCAGGATGTTAAAAAAATGAAAGCTAATACCAAAGTATAAGGTTTATGAAAGTTATAGCTCTCTGATCTACTCAACTTTGATATGCATGCCTAATAACCTTCTTGGGGAATGCACTCGTCTTATCTGTGCTCATAACCCCTCTTGGGAGGATGACCTTCTTGATTTGTGTATAAATATATAACTCAAACCTAATTTTTAATATTATATTGTTACGATATTTTGACACTAGGAATTAGTTAAGGTTAACTAGGTCTAATCTAATATTCTATTAAAGTGTATTTTTTACTATGTTTCCTTAGTGTGCTTTTTTACTTCACTAATTTGATATTCATGATCATGTCCTACACATGAGTGATCTGGTGGCTCAAACATCTCCTCGATCTTAATGACACTTGAATTGTGGTTTGGCACTTGATTGGTCCATGATCTTTATTTAAAGAGCTTGGAGGCTCATTTGTCGATGATATTTTTTTGTGAGAGATGTTCATGAAATATATTTTATTTTGCATTAATATATTTCTACAAGTGGTTGTGTTGGTTGGGGTTATGGATTGTTTCCTTCTTTGAGGGTTGTAACCACATGAAAAAACTAGTGTAATGATCCTTGACCTATGTGTGTTGAGTGTTTGTCTTAAGGTGATTGACTTGTGTCGATATACCCTATAACACATAAAGATCTATCATCAACAACAAATATTTGTTTGGTTTTACATTCATTAAGAGAAACAAATATGGATTTATCCATATCCATATGATAAGATGCTCCAAAATCAATAAGCCACTCAATAGTGTTGGAATAGGAAAAAGACAAGAAAGTGAAAACAAAGATACCAAGAGCAGTGGTTGTATCAGTAGACAACAAAATAACTTAAGCACAATGAACGTAGATCCATGAGTAGATAATATGATAGACCGATCTAGGAGATTGTCTATTTTTAGGTATACACCGGAAACCCTCAATGTATGGGACCACATCCTATAACCATCCATATAATGTGGATCTATAAGATTAAAGTGGACAATGTCAACTAACCGCACATAGTTAGGTCCACTCCTTGGTTGAATCCCTTAACACTTGCCTCCCTCTTCATGATCTACTACACATGTTAAGGTGATTTTACAACAAGAACATATGGTTCCAACACCCCCCCTTAAACTTAGTTTGGAGGACAAACCAAGTTATAAACAAATCACATAGTAATCCATACTTAATTTGATAGGGACTACAAAGGAAGAGGTTGATCTAGCCAAGTACAATAAATAAGAATTACCACCTCCAATCAACAACCTACTAACAACCATCATACTGATCAATCCAAGGTACAATAAAACTTTCCAAAAGTAATTTTGAACAACTATCACATTAACAAGGTTCTCCACCTAATTTGCTCTAAAATTAGTGAAACAATTTGTGTACTATGTCGGTAGGCAAGATAATATGAGAACAATATCAAAACCATTTCCAAGTTCCAAAAATATACTGTCCAAATATTCCTAGTTGATTAGTCTGCTAGATGACAAAACAATAATACATCATAAGCAAACAACCTATGTCCATCGCATAAACAATCTCTATCAAAGAAGGATCTCAGGAGATCTAGTAATCATCTGTCAGTATCCTCTGTAATTAATAGTCAACACTTCTATTTAACTACACTCTAGTATGTAAGAATAGGTCAATTATCAAGGGATGNATCCAAAGGACACAAAGTTTTCAATTATTATTGGAATTTAGGGATAGCCACCAACAGAGCCAAATCCTTTGCATTTTTACATGGGATTCAATTGGTGAAGTAACGACAAATCTCCATCTTCAGTGTAGTTGGGGAATCTAAAAATACAATTAGATTTCTCATTTATGTCTCCTCACCAAAGGATATTCACTTAAATATTATTATGGATCACATTCGTCTCTTACTATGGAGTCTTCAAGTTCAATTCTATCATGTTCTTCATCAACATAATTCTAAAGCTAACAAAATGGCCAATAAGGTGATAGGAAAGACCTCTGGTCTCATGGGGGATGAAGGAGTGGAGAAGATAGTCAACCCCCATGACCTAATGCTTAGGAAATTAGGAATAATATTAAGTCACCACGTGGTGTGTTGGTTGATGTGTGGGAGAAGTAAATGGGAGGCTTGCAAGTGTCTAGTCATGAAATCATGGATAAGACAAAGGTGTTTGTGGAGTGTCCAGAGCATAAATTCAGCGAGTGGGTGGTGGTTTAGTCTGGGTGATGCGAAGCGAAGTCAATGAAATATCAGGGGAAATGCAATGGATATCAAGTCATTAGGCCATGTTATATATATTGGGAATGCATGACGATTACATTGGAAGCATGTAATCTCGGGAGCAGTCGTCAGCATGAGCACGAATTCGAAAATGGTGTGCAGATAAATTTGGTAGCTCCAGGTAATTCAAGTACTTCCCATTTCAAATAATCATTGCAGCAGTGCATGCTCATCCTTTATTATCATTATGATCAGGTTGGGAGGTATTGTGGTTAAAGTCATCTTGAGAGAAGTATTGGAAGTTTGTTGGGAGAGTATTTTCGTCACATTGCCTTGGGCTTCTTCTGGTTCTTCAGTGTTTTCAATGGGAGGTTGCTCAGTTTCCATAGTGACAGCTTCAGGAGGCCATTGGGTAGCCATTCAATGTTCATAATATAAGCCTAACAGATGCTCTGAGGCGTTTTCATGGTTTTATTGGTCTTCTTTGGTTATCGGTTTCTTTTTCTTAGACCCTGAGATTCTCCCAAACCTAATTTTAATTGGGCATTCATATTCTTCAATGCAAAGAAAAAGCATGGAACATAGGGTTGTTGTTCAACATCCAGAGGGCAACTTGGATTTGGCCAATTTCGAGGATCATCAAAGGATATTCATTCAACTTTGTGCCCTTAGTTCGACAATCACTTATGCTTTAGAAACAGTGTCTCAACAAAAAAGTTTTATAGGCCAACTCCAGGATGAAGTATATGCGTTGTGTAAATTCTAACCTTGTACAATATCTACTGCAAACTGATATTCAGAAAAGAACAGAAAAGATACAATGGCAAACACAAACATTACACAGAGATTTTTCACCTGGAAACCCAAACCGGGAAAACCAACATATATTATATTGATACACATTGTGTTACATTGTTTACAATACAATATACATATAGGAGCCAGCGGCATCCAAAACTCTAACCCAATGACCTGGATTAGTCCAAAACCCTAATTCCTTAACCGAAAATAGAAAACCATCGGCAAAAACCATGTGCCGAAAACCACCTAATATCATGTGGTCTCGGAAATATGTCGGCCCGGCGATAATATGTCGGCCCGAAACCGGCAAAAATATGTCGGCCCAAAAAAAAAAATTCGGGGGCTCCGCCCCCCTGCGCGCCCGGCGCAGGCGCTCAAACACTACTACTCGTGCAAAGAATATAACACATACCCAACATTCTCCCACTTGTTGTTTTCTTTGCACACAGGGAGTTACAGGGTTACATAGTCAACAATCCAGGGCAGCAATGCCCATGGATCCTCTACACCAAGAGAACTTC
>SNQJ01S0008948.1:0-24760 GCA_010110895.2 Picea sitchensis | reverse complement strand
ATACATATAGGAGCCAGCGGCATCCAAAACCCTAACCCAATGACCTGGATTAGTCCAAAACCCTAATTCCTTAACCGAAAATAGAAAACCATCGGCAAAAACCATGTGACAAAAACCACCTAATATCATGTGGTCTCGGAAATATGTCATCCCGGAAATATGTCGGCCCGGCGATAATATGTCGGCCCGAAACCGGCAAAAATATGTCGGCCCAAAAAAAAAATTTTGGGGGCTCCGCCCCCCTGCACCCCCCGAGGGGGGGCCTAGCGGCCCCCCCTCTTACCCCCCTGCACGCCTGGCGCAGGCGCTCAAACACTACTACTCGTGCAAAGAATATAACACATACCCAACACATTGAGGAGCCAAAACTAGGACCTACAATTTCGGTTGGCACAGAGAGAGGTGATCGGTGGGAAAACTTCTTCAGTTGTCAGTGCGAGAGTCGTATCAATAATCTCAGTGGCTCCAATTCTAGATCTCAATTAACTTGTGGCGGCATTGAATGATTGGGACAAATAGGGAAAGGGAGTCATTTATCTTCGCAATGGTAGTTAGCTTTTAAATACTGTACTTTTTATCTATGTTTTTTCTTAGTATATGTATTAACGGTATTTATTACCAGATATATACTTTCCAGTGCAGTAGTAGTGTCAATATATGGATAGATATTAGGGGAAGGCATGTCGTTTTTTGGGTGGAAGGCATAGTTCATCCAGTTTTGGGGAATTTTTGTGAAACTTTGAAATTGTTCTTGACCACAACTTTTTAATGCAAATAATTCCCCAGTTTTTGTAAAAAAAAAACAATAGGTCAACTATTCTCTACATACCCCAACACTCATTAGTAAACAAATCAACCAAGTACAATCTAATCAATCTTAACAGCAAATCCTAGTCTATCAAACAACTGGACATCTCAAGTTAGGTTTACTTTGTCAAAAATAAAGAGTATTGCCCCTTAAGAACAACAAGATATCAACGCAATACAACAATCTGTAAGGCAAACATTAAATCCTTCAAACCATTATGAACAAACTGATTGTCTTAACAAACTTGAATTGGTATAAAATGAGGCCTAATGGAAGGAATGGCTAAGAGCATTGATACGGTAACAGATTTATCCCGTTTCTAGAAAGATCAGAGGTTGTTGTCTCCTTGTGGTTTTTTTCACTTTCAGCCCTCAAGGAGCCCCATGTTTATTGATTATTTTCTCCCTTTCTTTATTTGAGTCTTAATACCTCCCAAATTTCCTCATTCTTTCATAGAGATGATTTTCAGAGTCCTAAAGCGGTCTTAAGTGGCTCGAGGATGGAGGAATTCAGATGCCAGTTACAAAAGGTGTCGACAATGGATAAGGTATATCTTTGTGTACTGTTGTTTCATTATAATTCAAATGGAGGTCTCTCTTCTTTCCCTCCCCCAAAATCTATGTTAATTCTCAATGATTGATCTCTTTTAGTGTTTTGGTAAGGTTCTAACTTGCTTGATAATTAGTTAAGGTAGTTATTTCATGCTTATCTTTTGTTTCTTCTAATAAGATAAAGGAATGTGTTTCCTTTTTTGCACGTCAAAAAGCGTGGATAGGAGCAAAGACAAGTGGTACAAGGTCAAATCAAAGGATTTTTCTCCAACCAAGTATCAGGACCAGGTAGGTCCTTCTCATAACTAATTGGTGGTTACACTAAGTTATTGTAGACATAACTTAGGGATTGGATTTCATTGTTTTCTGATTTGATCTAATAATAGTCCATCCTAGCTATAAGAGTAGTTTTATTTGCAGCAACAGTCCTCCAAGGGTTTGAATTTTAGTTGTGATACTTCTAGCCAAGTAGCTACAGGACAACTTTAAAAATTGAAGTGAATAGTACGCAAGGGAAAAACTCCTCCATTAGTCGATTATACCAAGTCAAGCCCTCATTGTCATGCAATGAAACCAATATACCCATGGTCTACATACTTCAAATAACTTCACACGCACACAACAACAATAACAAAAAAACTCTCCTATAGGACAACAATGTCAAGAAAATTCCAAATCAAATCAAATGTCTTTGGAAGATGGATCCACCCTTGGTTTATACCACTATTGATTAATCACATTATTGGGCACTTGTCCAAACATTTCAATGCATATCTCAATCAATTGAAAGGAATCAATGGTCCAAGTATGCCAATGAGATACCTTCTTGATCAATCAATTGCTAACATAACTTCACCAGTTAATCAACTATTGTGTAGAATTAATGCTTCACTTGATATTCTATAATTATTTCACTCAGAATTTAATCCTTCACTATTACATGATGAATGCTGACAACTTTGTATTACCCACCATTCATCTTACTCCAAGATTTGAGATCATAGGTTGTCGTGAAATAGACGTTAAAATTTAATATTGAGTTTATGAATTTGATTACAAAGAACAACAAAAACGGGATTGATTGAGATCATTAGTGGTTGGACAAGCACACGAGGTTATCATCACCATCAAAGAGGATATTGGGATGATGTCAAAAACAAAGAAAATCCTACTACAATTGTTACCATCAATCGCCCAGAAGAATGTTCCCTTATTACAGATGCATCATATATTCGTGTAGGGAGGTCAATGACATTCCATCATCTCTATGTCCAAATATCAAGGTTTTCCCTTGCCCTCAAGACTATATTCTATTGATGACGGTCACCTATAGCCATACAGGTGTAGGATTCATCAAAGGTTTTAGGAGGAAGAAGGTTCTATGATTTCACACCAAGGATGTCATTCAAGTGATGTTGTTATGGAGATAGAGTGCTAGCAAGCACATGCAAACAATAGAGATTTACTATCATGTCAAGAAGCAATTGATCCTAGCAAAATAAGGCATACCATATTTCCTCTTGTGGATTTTCTGCATGATAGAATATGCTTGCTAAGATCTCACCGAACAAGAAAATTCATTGGAGAATTGTTGCATGATAAAATATGCTTGTTGGTTAGGAGAATTGAGCTCTCCCCATTGGAGAAATGAAATCCCATGTTGGAAACTCTCACTAATTTTCGACTCAAGAGATCTTAACGTGTATTGATGATGGGGACTCCATTGGCTCTAGGGAGGTGCTAGGTGTCATAGGTTGGCTTGAAGGAGAGTGATGATTATGCTAGAGTTTATGATGATCCCTCACCTTCATATTCCTTCTCATGGGAAATAAACATAACTATGAGGGTATCCAATTACATCATTTTCAGTTGGATGTTGAATAATTTCATTGTTGTAAGGAAGTACATAGTTCTAACCTATTTCAGTGCCATTTGTGATGTAATTTTTTCTCAATGTTATTATGTTTTATGACAATACAATAACTTGCCTACCTACTACATGTACAAGATGATAAATTTTGACAACCTTACAAAGACCACGACCTAATTTTTACATGTAACAATCACATGTTTATTTGGTTAAGGAAAAAAATAAAAACAAAATACATGTCACTACCATTTCATTGGAAAGCACGAGCAATAAGTACTTCATGTGTAACATGCATGGCCACTATGCAGGGTATGAAGCTTGAGATTGATCAGAAAATCCCAAACAAGACTTGAATATTATGCAACAATGCATTATCGGTTTCCCTCACTTGTCTACACAAGGGATTGCAATGAGACTTTGAGTGTACACCTTGAAAGAACCTAGACACTTGATCGAAGTCAAGCCAAAAGTCTCACAACCCAAAGTCTCAAACCCAAAGAGAATGGGACATGTGGATTGAGATAAATGGCCAACAATTTACTTAAAACAACTGGTAAATATTGATTAGTCTTGACAAATTATTTCTCAAGTTATCCCACACCTTAAAATATACCTTCTTCAAACCATTGGCAAATATCCACTAGTACTGATGAAAATTTTCTCAATCGATGATACCCCCTCAAAAAATGCCTTCGATGTAATACGTTGCAAGCATTATTCTTTCAATGTCTATTTTTATGTGTACATGATTATAGAAACCTACCTTTTCCCTCCAAAATGGATCTAGGTTGTTCATATTTATTTTTTGTTTTCCTTGGGCCCTTAATGTGCATTGTTGTGCTTCATTGGATGTGTTTCACTAGCATACATCAATATTTTTTTTCTACGAACTAGGTAGAAAATGTTGTGGAAATCACTACAATACAACCACCTTTACAAAGTTAGCACAATTATGATGATCAATTATTGTGAGGAGCTTCCTAGAGGTTAGTTTTGAACGTTGTCTAGTGACTCAACCAAAAATCCTATTCACAGCTAAATAATGGTACGTCCATGGATAACATCTAAACAAGCTCCGTCTCTTACAAGACTACCCACTATCATCATAAAAGGAGAAAGTTTGATAAGATGGTTTGTGTAGTAGTCTACGAACTTGAACTACACATTAATATCTACCTACGCATCTATGAATCAACAATACCACTTTCCATTGCAATTATGATAAATAAGTGGGGATTATTCCGAACCATCATCTCATTCTTTACGCTCCAAGGGTTAGTACTAGAGATAAGTACCAGAGAGTCTTTATACACCGTCAGATGTATATGTACATATATCCATCTATGTATATCTACACATACACTGACATCATTAATATATGTGCAGATGCTACATGGTGCTTATCCCTTACCATTCTATATTATCAAGTATAATGACTTCCTAGAACAAGCCTCTTTGTAGGTTCATTATCCTTATCCATTGGAAGTTTACAAATTAATAGTGAGGTCATGATTTGCTAGGAGGGGTTGTTTTGTAGCCCTATTCTACAAAGTATTTTGTCATACCATAAATGTCAATGCCAAGTGATAAAATATGTATTGCAAAACCTCACTCAAACCATATTGAAGTTATTGTATTGGGAGGATTCTTTAGAGATGTCTACCATAATGTGGAGGTTGGACCCTCAAATAATCTTCAAAAATAAAGTCAATGCTTTAGTAAATAAAACTTACCACATTTGCACTAGTGTTGAACAGTGCAACCTTTTCATCTTTTTTCACTACATTGTGTTGGTGGTACCTAATCCGATGGCCCCTAGTATTTTTTCCAACCTTATTTAATTTAATTTAGATATCAATGTCCACTAGAGGTCAAATTTTTCCCATGCCATTGTAAGGAATACATATAAAGAGAACAAGGGGAAGACAAAAGCACATCCCAAAAGAAAAAAAAAAAAACTAAAAGAAGGTAAAAGAAGAAAATAAATGGGAAGCACCATCACAACAAGATGGAGAACTATTGGAAACCTAATCTGCTTAGGGTTATGGTATTAGTCACTTACGTAGGAATGCAAAAGGTCAAGTGACAATGTAACAATCGTCAAGAGTCTAAGAGACCTTGGAATATGAATCCAAAAGGTCAAGATTATGTATTTATACATGTATCATATTGATGAATCAAATACACTACACGCTTATTTTTAATCTCATGTGTCTAACAATGGTATTAGAATGAGGAGTGTCGATGGTTTAGAGAGGTTGTTGAGGTGAAATAGATGTTCTTAGAAGATCACGACTAGAAGACTAGAGATTGGACATGTCGTGCAAATATTATGGTTTTGGATGAGCAAAAGAAGGCACTAGAGAGTTATTCTAGATTAGCGTAGTGTTTGCCTGCATTAGGGTTTATGAGTTATATGGTCTAAAAGGAAATTTTCTAAGGAAAATAATGGAACCTCCACAACAAAATCATTACAAAAATGGATGACAATGCAGCGATAGATACCAACCAATGATAAAAGAATTTCGACCAATGATAGAGACCAGTGACGTGTGGAGATAACCACGTATGAGAAGAGAGAGGCATGGTGAGGACACATGAAATAATGGCATGTAGACTAGTAGAAGTAATCACTGTAACGTGGGTTGGGGAAGAGAATTGTTTAGAGTTCCAAAGGTAAGATGATGTACACCAAAGACAAATTGGCATGTAGACTAGAAGGCAGAGGTCAGATATGTTTCCTGTACTTGAATCTGGAGCTAGCTCATTGAGTTGTTGTTGCGCTCACTGTTGATCTAAATCAACATCATCTTGTTCTTCGAAAACATGGTTGTTCTGAACAAGGACTAGTTCAAAATTTTGTGGAAGATTCTTTCTCTCAATTGAAACATGAAGAAGTCAAGTCTAAGTTTGCAGTAGTGTTGCTTTGGCTTGTGAAACTTGCAAGCAAGTTACAACAGACTGTAGAGTGGTGTTTTCAATGATGACTGTATTTTCCACAGGAGAGAGGATTAGAGTGTTCAATAAATTTAACAGTTCCTCAAATCGAGCCATATATCATACCTCACAGGGTTTCTTGTAACTCCACCCAATTTTTTTGTTGGAAGCTACCAACACCAACACCACAGTGAATCATCCAACAATTTCACTGTTTCCGCCCTCAATGGTCTCTATCTATTGGTCTACCTCATCAACAATGAATAGATGGTTAGAATGGACTTGAAATCCTCCTTGACAACTAGAGGAGAAAGAGGAGAAATCTGCTCTTCTGGATAAGTATGCAAAGTTCAAAAGGATATTGAAGCTTTTCTTGAAGTCACTCATGTTTAATGGTAGAAGATGGCACTAGTTTTTTCTCTGGAATCTCTATTGCAGACGACTCATCGAGAACCATCACTCCAAACTGTACAACCCACTATCCAACCCTAAATCCTTCCTAAAGTGCACATTGAGATTAACCTTGGAAGGATCGATCTTGTGGAAGCTATTGACACTATGAGAGCACATTCTATGACCTCATCCTTGACTAGGAAACTCTCTCTCGTTATCCATTACCAGCTTCTAAACTCAAACACTGATGGTTATTTCACAAATTTAGAAAGACAATTATAGGGTGAAGGTGTATCAATTTGTCTACATTGAACGCCATTTCATAATAAGAAAGGATAGGTGTGTGTGCACAAAGATTGTAACTAATTCACTTTGCACAAATCCCACAGAAAAACCATTGTTTAAACATCACAAAGTGTTCTACCATTCCTGGAACAATTGGTCAAATGGCAACATACATATATTCAAAAGGATGTGAAGAATGGAGGAGAGTGTAGGTGTTGAGTCATATGCCAAAATAGTTTTTCTGCAAGCTCCAAAAAAGAAGAAGTCATACCAAGATTTTGAATACATTAGAGAAAGTATGGTTGTCATTCCACATTCGGCTAAGAGATACGGTACAACATAATGAGATATGGTAAGAGAGCACATTCAACCATTGGCATTTGTCCACTTCCATATTTCAGTTGTACACTTCCAAACTTCAGCTCTCTTCTTGGACTCATATACACCCCTTCGGATTAAGAGGGGGAATGTTGGAAACCTAATCCTCTTGGGGTTATGGTATTAGCCACTTGCATAGGAATGTGAAAAGTCAAATGACAGTGTAATGGTTGTCGGGAGTCTAAGAGACCTTGGAATATGAATCTAAAGGTCAAGATTATGTATTTATACATGTATCATATTGATGAATAAAATGCACTACACACTTATCTTTAATCTCGTGTGTCCAACAAGAACAATGAAGAAACCCAAGAAGAAAGAGGTTCCTTCACCCATACATTTTTCTCTAGAGAAACACTTTTAACTTTCATGGCTACAAAGAAATATGTTATGGTGTGAGACCGTGGTAGTCATTAGGTCTACAATGTTTCGTAGGTTTATCATGTGAGCTTGGAATTTGGCCATGGGCCCTCTTCCTACCAGTGTTAGAATGTTGGAAATAAGAGGTAATCAACTTGATGCATGTCGGTTGGGGGAATTGGACTCTTGTTAGTTGTCGATGAAGGCCAAACATCTCTCAAAGGAAGAGGGATAAGCATCTCTAGTCCTCATAAGCCACGAGTGCCTTGAGAGAAATAAGTGAATTTGTGAAAAAAAAAAAATATCCTTTAATCTCGTAATATGAATGACATTTGGATATAAAAACAGTCCTCAATCTCAAGCTTTAAGGTGTAGATCTGGAAAATATGACGCTCTTAAGAAATATGGTGATCTATGTCAATATGACATTGATGGGAGCAAACTCTAAATTAAACTAGAGGAACCCTTAAAGTACAAAGTAATTATGCTAATGAGATATAGAATATTTAATTTAAATTTAGCCTTTCAATTTGTTTTGGATGAACTTTATATTTTGAACACTTTAGCTTAAAATCATAGTTGCAAAATTCAATTTTTTAATATTCTTAATTAAAAGTAACTCGTACTTCTTAATGTCTCATATAACTTTCTTCCTATGTCCGGTATAACATTCTTACTAGTGAGGATTTGGTTATTGGGGGCCATATGGTCACTGAAAGATGTTTACCCAAATGATGTGAAAAGAGTTACTATTGAATAAGTAATTGAAAATAATAACAATGACTTTTTGACGAATAAGGTTTTGGTTATTGAGGGTCATTTAGTCACCAAATAATATTTTCCAAATGATGTGAAGAGAAAAGGTAATTGAAAATAATAATGATTTTGTTGAAGACAACTCAACAATTTGTTCCCAAAGTTTATAAGTCACAATAATTTCTAAAAACTAGCATACCCCAAAACAAAAGAAAATGTTGAAATTAAGTGAATTGAAATAGTTATACTTATCGGACAAAAGAGCATTTGATTTTTGCAAAATATTTTTTATATTTTTTTATTAATTTAGAAAGAAAAATTAAGAAATTTAAATTTAACATTAAATAATTATATTACATAACCGAAAAACATATAATATTAAAATAAAATAAATAACATATCAATAAATCTATCTCTCACACTATTATTCAATTAAAATTATAAAAAAAAACCTACAAAAAATCTTATACTATATATTTATATATTTTGACTAATAAAAACACCTATTCCATAAGCATTTTTTTTTGTGTTATATATGACTTGTAGGTTGTTTGAAGAACCTATTCCGGGCGCACTTTTCTGTTATATGACTTGTATGAAGATTTGATTTAGCTATGTATCGGTATCTCTCTTAGCCCTGCACGATTATTGATTAACCTTGTTTGCATATATTCAGTCTTAATGGATATCGCATGGGTATTGTGGTAATTTGTGTTGGGGATCATCTCCAATATCATATTCTTCCTCGGTAGCTTAAGGGATGATCGATTGTGGAAATCTGTTAGAGTATTATTTTTTTCAACCAAATTCACTTTTAAATTATTATTTATGAAAGAAATATAAAAAATTGTATGTGTATAATCATATTTAATTATAATTATAGTTTATGTGCAAAAATATTTCAAAATCTATTTACATTAAATATGTAAATACATTATATATAAAAAAAATTATTTTGATTTAATGTTTAAATAAAAATGATTATTTATTATTTTTTGGAAAAAATATTATTTTGTTCTTAAATAATTACTATTTAAATATCATTATAAAACTATATTTTAAAACACAAAAAAACCTTGCTGCATATTCATTAATTTTTTTTTTCCAATCAAACAAAGTTAAAAAAAACATATTTAAAAAATTACTTATTTTTTCATAAGCATATAAAATACTTAATTTTAAAATATAAATAACACATACATACATACATATATAAAACATTATCAAATACATAAAATTTAATATTTTTTATTTAACTTTTATTTAAGTCAATAGTATTGAAGAAATAGTGATATTTATTTTTGTGTTCACAAACACCATTTAATATCCATATTTAATATTTATCAAGTTAACAAGTGGTCATTATCTCTAGTAAAGAGTTGGGTGCTACATGTGGTCAAGAGTTACGTGCCACTGAATAACAACATATTAGAGTCTAATTTTGATAAATGGAAGTATGTTAATCTCACCCCATAGTCATGCATCAAATTCACTCCCAAAACATCAAAGAAACTTTGCTTTGCTTTGTTTCCTCCTTCAAAGAGACCTTGCATGGAAAATGTGATCGAAAAATTGAAGAGCTCTATGGTGCTGGTGGATATGCTTATGGTTCTGCCTTTTCTTATGCCTTTTCCGCTGTGGGATCTACTGATTAATCGACTCATGAATTACAACTTTAATAACTTAAAATGATATATCGACTTGGCAAATTGGTGCTACTTCTTAAGCTGGTGACTCGGGTGCCTTTGCTAGTGTTGGATCGACTTATGAACTAGCTTCTACTTCACTGACATAAACTATTGCTTGATGGCTCTCTTAGCCACTGGTACCTTATCAATCTCTAGCTAGAAGACTGTAGAGACTACCACTTGAGAGACTATATATATATATATATATATATCTACTGGGATGGCCAACCTCCCTCGCCCTAATGTCCTTATTTGAGAGGATTCGATCTATTTAACTATCTACTAAGTCCTGGAAACAAACTTTTGCTTGAAACACGACGTAGGTGATTCTCATAGGGATATTGTCACTTGTAAGATGCATAAATCAGGCTGCTTGGAATCATGACTCTACATTGAAAAACATGGAACAAGCTTTGTAAGGTGAGTATTGGTGATTGTACAGTGATCTTAGAAAGTTAGAATTAGAATGTAGATTGAAGGCTAGAGTTAACCATATTTGGGCCATGTTATTTGCATATGGTAATTCCAATCCAACACTATATAGAATATGAGAATAGCTCATGCTCTGATTTATGGAGGCTAGAGTTTAGGCTTAGTTAATTCCTTCTGAGGTTTCAAAATCTACATTTATTTTTCACAACGTATTTTTTTGTATCTCAGTTCTTTATGATGACAAGTATTTTCTTATTACATAAAAAAAATATTATTAGAGAAACTACTATAGGAAATTAAGCTAATCCAGAGACAACAAATTCTTTAATCTGCTCAAGTTCTTGTTGGAGCTTCTGAGTTTGTTCCTCTAACAACTTTGGAATGTGGGCCAACTCTACGAAAGGAGACAACCTGAGATGTTCTGTGATGCGTAAACTCAGACCCAAGATCTTCACGTTGGTTTGATAATGAAGAACAACGTTACACGTTAGTATTTTGCATCATTGTGTCATTTCTGATGCTTCTTGAAGAAGGGCATCCAAATATTTAAACCATCCGCTAATAGGGGAAACCCCATCTTTCGTCTTCTTGTTTATTGCCTGATGATATTTCTGGATCTACTTAATTTTAGGCTTGATTTTCATTAAGATATATTTAAGAGATGCAAATTTTTTCTTGCAGTGAACCACAATGTTTATGAGATGAAGGATTTGTTGGATTACTTTGTCAATACCCACACCAATAAATCAAGAGACAAAACCAAGATGAGGCATGTTTTTTGAAATGATCAAATGGCCCGTACAACTCTCTGATTTCGTGTAATGGTTACATGCTTTCTGTGTATATAATGTATTTATGTAGTTGTGTGGAGAAGGGTCAACTCTAAGATGTCTAAAAAATGAATTTTGTAGTTGCAATAGAGCTACGGATGAATACAACAAAGTTGTCAAGTTATTCGAATGGTTGATGGAGATATTGCCACGTGATCTGGGCTTAGAGATGGAAAACTCTCTGAACGAGAGCGTGGGAGGAGAGAGGAAGGAGTTTCATATATGCATAAATTACTATCTTTTGTGTCCTCAAATAGATCTGATGGTGGGAGTGGCACCCCATTCTGATATCGGTGCGCTTACGATTCTCCTTCATGATCAAATCCAGGGCTTCAAATTCACAAAGATGGGGATTGGCTGGATGCCCAATGTGTTCCTGGCACCTTGGTTGTCAATATTAGTGATCAGTTGGAGGTATGTACTATTCATATTCATAACATATTGAAATGATTATTGGTGTTGTTTCTTGTGGCTTGATAATTTTGTGTTGATGAACATATATTGAGCAATGGGAAATACAAGAGCATTGAGCACTTGAGTGTGGTGCACAAAGACCACTTAAAAATGTCATGGGTCGTGTTTTGCAGTCCATTGCCTGATGTGGTGTTGTCACTCAAGACAAAATTGATAGACGAGGAGCATACTCCATTGTACTAGGGGGCTTCTTATGGAGAGTATCAGATGAAATTTTTCAAGAAGGGATTAGATGGAAAGGGCCACCTTCATGATCCGAAACAACATTCATGATGCTTATCTGCAGATCGATTATCACAACAAGCAAGCGTTTAATTAAATGGAAAATGTTGAGGAACATTCATGTAGCTTGTTTTGCAGATTTGAACAACAGTCCATTTCTTGGGAGCATCGATCTTTGTTTTGTGGATTTGAGTAGTGGTTCATTTATTGGGAGCATCGAGCCAAGAGTTGAGCAGCGATCCATCTCTCCTCTTCGAGCATCTGTCCATCTCTTGGGAGCATCCTTTTTGCATATAAGAGTCATTGAAGTTCTAAAAATTGACAGACGCAGTTGGGTAAAAATTTCGAGGAGAGGCGGTGGGGTACAAATCTCAAGGAGGAACAATTGGTGGATTGAGATGAACCCATGCTTCCTCTTGGATTATCGGGCTTGTGAAAAAATCGGCAGAGACGATGGTTAACAAATTTCGAGGAGAATTGTGTTGGTTCACAAATTTCGAGGAGAACAACTACACTGCATACATGTTATCCATTGATAGGTTATAGACAGACGATAAAAGGCTCAAAAGAACCTCCCCTTAAAAGAACCCTCCCCTTAAAAAACACCTTTAACGTAATAAAAGTTTATGAGGATTCGATATATTTAAAATGAAATAGTTAATATTCTTGGTAATAGTAAATATTTTTGGTGACAAACATTATAGTTTCAAATGGTGAAGATTAAGATTCATCTTCTCACAACACTATTAAAATTCCTCTTCACTCAAATTGGGCCAAGGCTAGGTTTAGAATTCCGTTTTTAAAATAAATTTATTTTCTAATTTCAATTAATTCATATAGATAATAATTGTTACTAAATTAAAAACAATAAACAATGAGAAAAATATTTCATTGAATTTTTCTATTCTCATATTTTCATTATTTCTAATGGCCCTCTTGAAAAACCCGTCATTAAACTTGAAATATTTAATTTAAGTTTATCCATTTAAATTTATGGTCATGTACATATTGTAAACACTTTATTTCAAATCATAGATCATATTTTGACTACTTTGTTTCAAATCATATGAAAAAAACAAAATATTTTTACTTTAAAAAAAAGTATGGATCATTTATTCTTTTCACACAAGTGTTAAACATTATTAAAATAATTAAGCATGGATCATTTATTCTTTTCACACAAGTGTTAAACATTATTAAAATAATTATGTTTTAAACATTATTAAAAAAATTAAATTAAATGTTATTATAGGTGGGAAAACATTTTCTATTCTAGTCCATTTGTACTCAACAACTGACAAGCAACTTGACTTTACTTTAGGACCCCTGGGTGCAAGCAAAGTATTTGTCCCTCCAAAACGATCCCATCTTCTTTTACTTAGAATTTCACTGGATCCTAGTTAAGAGGTTTTGATGCCAATGATTCCACGTTAGTATTAATGAGGTCCCATTTCCATTTCGATTCCAACTTTAACTTCCACAATGTATTGTAGAGATGGGAGAATCCTTTACACATGGCTTCCATATCGTGGAGCCTCACACAATCTTATGCTTTCGTCAAAGTATTCCCAATTAAATAATCACAGAAAGAAGGTTCCTTCAATTTTTTTAAAGGGCATTGAAATATAATAATGACTCATAAAATATTCACTTAAACCATGTGCATTTTTAAGTTAAAGAAAAATTCGGTTGGTGAAGCCATTTATTCTTCCCCAAATTTCATGCTAAACGTAAATATCCTTTTTCTTTTTAAATACCATTTTCCTTTGTAGACTTATGGTTTCTTATTCTTTTCATTTTTTTATACCATTTTTTATTTTAAATTAATATAAAAATTAATATCACTTTTTAAAAATAAATGTGTACAGACAATTAATTTACTATTTTTAAATTTATTCAATGTGCGTATTCAAATCTGATGCAAATTATAATAATTTTAAATTTTGAATTTTTGATTAAAAGTTATTTATTTTTCTTATTACTAGATATAATCTTTTCAACTAAATTAATGTGAAAAGTAAATATTAATTTTATTTTTAAATGTTATATATTTTTTTGTGTGTTTAATTAAGGGCAATTGAAATCATACTTTTTACAAAGATTTAATTTAATAATTGTATGTTCAAAATTAAAATAGGGTAAGTAGTATTTTTGTAATTGAATTAAGAAAAATGTTTTGTAATTTTGTGATTTTATAATATGATAGAAATTTGTGAAAATGATAAGAGTAAATTTTGAAATGGAATTGAGAAAAAGGTTTTGTAATTTTATAATAGGATAGAAATTTGTGAAAATGAAATAGAGTAAATATTAAGTTGAAACATTGAACAATTAAATCTTATATATAATTTTAGAAACCAAATGTAATTAAAAAAAAATGCATATATTGATAATAGTAAGATAACGTTATATCTTTTAATGATTTTGTTCAATGTTTGATTTTTAAATAAAATTTATGAAGTTTTACATAAGTTAAATGCATGTTATAGTGGTTGGAAGGATATCATTTTATCTCTTGCATAAATCAATACATGAGAAGATATCCTTCTAGCTAGAGTTATATCATATAAATCTAGAAACATTGTGTATATTGCCTTTTTGAATCTTTAAAAAAAATATTTGATGCTTGAAATATGTATATTAAGCACTTAAATGAAATAAATTTAAGTCTAAGTTAATGAAGAAGAATTCTACACATCAATAAGTACTTTAGAGCATTTTTTATTCCAGTGTTTCAATAAGTTTACCTGAACAATTTTGTTGGAAAACATGAAAAGTTTCTTTCTATAAGAATCCATTTACTCCATGTTAATAGAAATTAGATTCATGGAACTAATGTGAAAGTTAATTCCTTATTGCCAAAACAAATATTACAAAAAATTAAGACTCACTTGAAAGAATATTTTTTGCTTACCTTTGCTTCAACCTAATTTTGTTGTTGTTGGAGACTAACTATTTGAAGGTTGCATATTATTTTGTAACACTTATTTATCTCTCTTAAAATGGTTAAGAATTTTAAAGGCCATGATTTGTCTTTGAAAATCATATTAAAAATAATAAAATAAAGAGTTAGTATCCAAAGGCCAAATGGGAGAATGGTGAAAGTGGTATATGGTTTGAGGATTACATAATAGCCTAAATTTTATATTATATCGATCTTTTTAGGAAATAAAAATTTCTCCTACAAAAACTAGTGGGAAACCATAGCTTTGCTTCTCATACACATTTAAATCCAAGAAAGGAGTTAGATATTAATCAAAGGTTTAGGCATAGTAATTTTTGTAGATATTTTTTTGGTTTCTTGCTCTTGCATAACCCTTAATTTTCACAAACTTTTCCTTCTCTACGTAATGACAAGACATGGATTTCTTTTTGGTTTCTTGCTCTTGCAAAACCCTTAGTTTTCACAAACTTTTCCTTCTTTACTTAATGACAAGACATTTCTTTGTTCATAGAAATGTTTCTCATGTGAGTGGCCTACATTTCATTTGTTGGGGGTTCCTCCTTGGTTGGATCGATGTGTAGATATGATATCTAGATAGCCAAGTGGGTGCCTAACATTTCCAACAAGTGACCTTATTTGTTCATCGTGTCAGACAAATTTTTGAGTGAAGATTCAATGCTGGAAACCTTGGCTTCAATTTATTTTTTCTTAGCAGTTGAGTCTTAGTTTTGGTTCTTTGTGTTTTCCATGTTGCGAGGTATGACTATGGCACCACCTAAGAGTTTGTCAAAGTGTTATTCCCAACGTATCTCACTATGATAAGTCACTTGAAAGAAGTCTTTTTAGATATACCATGAACACGGTATTGTCAGGTCCACACAAAAAGTGTTATTGGAGAGGTAGACCCACATGATCTACACGACACAAGGAATATTTTGATACAGATCTCCCACAATGGTGTCCAAAGACTTATATTTTTTTCTTTTCTTTCTACATTGGTGGGAGTATTACTCACTATTGAATATTATTGCACTAACAGAATTTCCAAATTCCTTATGGATGCAATGATATAGAAATTCCATGGCCTACTGTAGATTCTAGGGTTTGTAGGGTCCAGGCTAATGATAGAGGAGTGCCAATTGTTATATCTCTTTGATGTACCAAGATGTTGACAAAATGAAAACTAATACCAGAGTAGAGGGTTTTTGAAAGTTATAGATCTCTAATCTACTCAAATTTGATATGCATGCTCAATAACCCTCTTGGGGAACACACTCTACTTATTTGGGCCCATAACCCCTCTTGGGAGGATGACCTACTTGACTTGTGTATAAATATATATTTCAAACCTAATTTGTAATATTACATTGTTACGATATTTTGACACTAGGAATTAGTTAAGGTCAACTTGGTCTAATTTAATATTATGTTAAAGTGTGTTTTTTACTATGTTTCCTTAGTGTGCTTTTATACTTCCCTAATTTGACGGTTATGATCATGTCCTAAACATGAGTGATCTAGTGGCTCAAACATATCCTCGATCTTAATGACACTTGAATTGTGGCTTAACACATGATTGGTCCATTATCTTTATTTAAAGATCTTGGAGGCTCATTTGTCGATGATCTTTTTTTGTGAGAGATGTTCATGAAATCTGTTTCTTTTTGGATTATATTTATACAAGTGGCCGTGTTGGTTGGGGTTATGGAATGTTTCCTTCTTTAAGGGTTGTAACCACATGAAAACACTAGTGTAATGATCCTTGATTTATGTGTGTTGAGTGTTTGTCTTAAGGTGTTTGACCTATGTGGATATACCCTATAACACTTAGATATCTATCATCATCAACAAAAATTTGCTTGGTGTTACATTCATTAAGAAAAAAAAATATGGCTTTATCCATAGACATATGATGAGATGGTCCAAAATCAATAAGCCACTCATAGTGTTGGAATAGGAAAAGTACAACAAAGTGAAAACAAAGATACCAAGGGAAATGGTTGTATCAATAGACAACATAAGAACTTAAGCACAATGAACATAGCTCCATGAGTAGATGATATGATAGAATGATATAGGAGATTGTCTATATATAGGTTTAGGTATATACTTGAAACCCTCAATGTATGGGACCACATCCCATAATCATCCATATAATGTGAATCTATAAGATTAAAGTGGACAATGTCAACTAACCACACATAGTTAGGTCCACTCCTTCGTTGACTCCCTTAACATTTTCCTCCCTATTCATGGTTTACTACGCCTTCTGTTAAGGTGAGTTTACAACAAGAACATATGGTTCCAACATCCCCCCCTAAACTTAGTTTGGAGGACAAACCAAGTTATTAACAAATCACATAGTAACCCCCCCTTAATTTGATAGGGACTACAAAGGAAGAGATTGATCTAGCCAAGTACAATAAAGAAACACTACTACCTCCAATCAACAACCTACTAAAAAGCAACATACTGATCAATCCAAGGTATAATAACAGTTTCCAAAAATAATTTTGAACAATTATCACCTTAACAAGATTCTCCACCTAATTTACTCTAAAATTAATGAAACAATTTGTGTACTATGCCGATAAGCTGTAAGGTACCAGATCTATTATAATAGCAGAAAAAATAAATATTGTAGAGAATGATAGTGGAACAACACAAGATATGAAACCATAACACCAAAATAATACCTTTATTGATAGGAAACAATGTTCACTTTCCTCTTCGAGGGGGAAACCTCTAACAGAGAAGCACTCTATTACAATAATTCGCAAGACAAAGACTTTTCATGCATCCTACTCTTATTTATACTATTTCTATCTTCTAAACAACTTTCTAGCAGAAGAAATTTCTAGAAGTAGAAGATTCTATTAGGTCTTCTTACATTGACTTGTTCTCATTTATTAAATAGGCCTTATAAACTAATGTCATCCTTTATTACATGGAAAATATGTTGTTCTACCTACGTGAGGGGTTAGGGAGGTTAGGTCCCTAAAATTCCCCCCCCCCCTTGAGATGAGGAAATTGTTGCAGAATGGTAGTGGGCTCCCAGGTGGCATCTTCTGGAGTTGTATCTTTCCACTGCACTAACACTTCCTGAATGGTGTGTTGACGGGGATGACACTCACACTGGTCCAAGACTACTTGGGGATGTAACCAAATGGAACCTTCTTCATCCAACTTAGGGAGACGGGTTTGATTTTGGCACTTAGTTCCAATCACCTTCTTTAAGCATGAGACATGAAAAATAGGATGGAGCTTAGAAGCACTAGACAGAGCTAACTGGTAGATGACTGGCCCCACATGCTTGAGAATGACATAAGGACCATCAAATTTGGGAGAAAGCTTCTGACAATGTTCAACTTTGAGTGAAGTCTGCTTATAAGGTTGTAGACGACGAAACATCTGGTCCCCTTCCAAATTTACGTTCAGAAATACCTTGATCGGCTTGTTGCTTCATGTGGTTTTGAGCCATCACGAATTTTCTTTGAGGGTACGGAGAATGGCCTCCCGGACTGTAATATTTTTGTCAACCTCCTGAACCTTCAAGAAACCTGGCATGTATGAGATAAATGATGGTGGATTTTTTCCATATATTGCTTCAAAAGGAGTCACGTGAGTAGTTGTATGGTAAGATGTGTTGTACCATTAGTCAACTAGTGGTAACCACTGAGCCCATTGATGTTGGCGATCATATAAAAAACACCTTAAATATGTTTCCAAACACTTGTTGACAATTTCAGTTTGGCCATCAGTCTGGGGATGATAGGCAGTGCTGAGATGTAATTGGGTGGCTTGTAGCTTGAACAATTCTTGCCAAAAATTGTTGGTGAATGTGAGATCCCTGTCAAAGAAACTAGAATGTGGCATGCCATGAAGTTTGAATATATTATACATGAAAACTTGATCCACTATGGATGTGGTGAAGGGATGTTGCAGATCACATAAATGATAATATTTGGAAAGACGATCAACCACCACCATGATGACTGTCGTATTTCCAGATTTAGGTACGCCCACAATGAAATCCATAGAAATATCCTGCCAAATAGAAGGGGCAATTAGAAGGGGTTGGAGTGTGCTGGGGGATCTTAATTTTTCTCCCTTGTTGCATTGACATAAATCACATTTATCCACAAAGGTGCATATGTCATGTTTCATACCATCCCAGAAAAAGAAGGTTTGACCCTTTCATAGGTTTTGGTAAACCCTAAATGCCCAGTTGTGGGTGAAGCATGAAGCTTAGAAATCATTGTAGATTTAAGTTGCGACTGTTTTCTTAAATATAGACAACCTTTGTAGCAAATCTTATTATTGTGCCAAGAGTACCCTATAGAAGTTGGAGAATTTTCTTGCAATTGTTGGATCATGCGAGAGATTTTGGGATCTTGCAACCATTCCTATTGAGTAGCTTGGAGCCAATTAGGTACAACAAGGGAGAGGGAAAATATGGACCCTTGTTCTTCATATATTCAGGAAAGAGCGTCAACGACCACGTTTTATTTTCCCTTCTTGTAAATGATCTCATAATCATAGACAAATAGCTTGGTTACCCATTTTTGTTGCTCTAGGGATAAAATTCTTTGTTCCAGAAAATACTTGAGGCTTTGGTGATTAGTTTTAATATGGAGGTGTTTCTCCAATAAATAAGGACACCAGAGATCCACGACATTCAGAATAGCCAACATTTCCTTTTCATAGATTGATTGGCCCAAATGTCTGTCTAAAATTTGTTTGTTGGTGAAGGCCAAAGGCTGACCATCTTGCATGAGGACTGCCCCAATTCCTTTTCCTTAAGCATCACATTCTAAGACAAAAGTCTTGGTGAAGTCTGGAAATGATAGGACCAGAGTCATGCACATAGCCTCCTTCAAGGCATGGAAGGATTAATCAGTTGTTGGAGTCCAAGTGAAGGCATTCTTTTTAAGGAGAGCAGTGAGAGGTGCTGCAATTTTTTTCGTAATTCTTAACAAACTTACGATAATAACCTATTAAATCCATAAATCCATGCAAGATATTAAGAGTTTTAGGGCGAGGCCAATCCTACATAGCTTCAATTTTCTTAGGATCCACCCTTACACCATCCTTGCCAACAATATGACCTAGGTACTCCACTTTTGAGTCTCTAAAGGTACATTTAGATTGTTTGAGGAAAATTTGGTGCTAAGAGAGTACATGGAGAACTTGATCCACATGGGTGAGATGGGATGTCCAATTTTTACTATAGATGAGAATATCATCAAAGAAAACTAAGGAAAAATGATGGAGAAAAGGATGGAAGACATGATTCATGAGACTTTGGAAGGTGGAGGGGGAACTCATAGAGACTCTCATGAGTTTTAAATTAAGTCTTGGGAATGTCTACTTCTTTCATACATGTAAGATCCCCAAGTGGATCTATGTGGAATTTTTCAGTTTTAATGGTTTCTGGTTTAAGGGTTTTTCAAACAATTCGCACCTGTAGCTTTATTGAGCTTGTGTTGGGGTTTATTGTTAAGTTGATAGCACAAATAGTTTGCAATGATAGACTTGAGATTTAAACAACAATGAAACACATAGTAACAACAACAAGCATATCCACAAACTTAGATCTATGTTTATTTAATATATATAGTTGACTTTGATACAAGAGAAGAGAAGATCTAGAAATAGATATAGGAGAGTGGAAGATGTGGCTAATAGAACCTCCAAGATACAATAGAAAGGAGATATATTGGCTTCCTTGAGCCTCCAATATATGCATGCAAAAGATCTATAAGATCAATCCATTTCCCTTCCTCCAAAACATTGAATCTCCTAGCTGAGTTGCACCCTCACTGGTTGTAGCGCACCCTATCAATTGACATGGCTTAGATATGGCCCCTAAACTTCATGAAATGGTTGTAATCCCGCAGAGAAGGTGATGGATATATCATATGAGGAATTTCTCTTTTTTTAGATGATAAAACTCACCTCAAATCACTGGATCTATAACCCCAAGCACACCCTCCTTCAAGAAATTCACCCATCTCTGATAATAAATAATTATGGAGGTTGAAAACCCCCAAGAGGTCCAAGAAACGTCACTCCAAGGATGGAAAATGTTCCCAAATAAATATCGCTTCCAGAACCAACCACCAAAGGCCAAATCGAACTCCTCAAGGTTGAACAGTGTGCCCTTCCTGCAGAAATTCCTCCAATGGTGCACCAATATTCACAAATGATAGCTCAAAATGATATGATCTAAATAGAATGGTGAGGGTGGAATATTTCACCACCTTGGACAATATTGGACTAGGAAATGAGGGGTATTTCACCTCCATGTTGATCTCTAGGGTTTGTCTAGTCAAAACCCTCAAAACACTCAAGCTGCTAGAGCTCAATTTGCAAATATAAATGATCAAGAATGAGGAGTGATGTTCCCTCATCTTCTTTTTATAATCCAGCATTATAATTCTCACTTAAATTATTAATTGGATTTCTAAAGTATTTTCTTCACTTATCTCATATTATCCAATTACCTTATCTTCTTATTAGCCAATGTCACTTTAATAATTTGACTTTAGCATCCTCCATGACATATTTTGGCCACTTAGTCCCCCTTTTTGGTGAGACTATATCCTAGGGGGGAAAACTAGGCTAATAAGTCCTCCAGTTCCTTGGTTATATGGAAGGGGATCTTACAATTTACCCTGCCTGAAAATACTTTCTCACAAGCAACTTTGAATCTACATGCTGCATGACATGTTCACCTTCCCAAGAAGCATCCTCAATTGACAGATTCTTCCATTTAATCAAATACTCCTTGATATTTTTGTTTCTAAAAATTTTCTCCCTAACCTCCAAGACATATTTAGGAATTAAAATCAATTGGCCCTCCTCATCAAGTGGTGGAAACTCCTTTGTAACTGTCACCTGTTGACCCAATTCCTTCTTCAAGCATGACACAGGGAATACATTGTGGATTTTTCTTCTTGGTGGCAATTCAATCTCACATGCTACCACCGCAACTCTTCTACTCACCTTGTATGGACCATAGAAACGAAGCTTGAGATTTTCTATGCCATTTCTCTTGATTGATGTATGGTGATATGGATGTAACCTCAAATAGACCAATTCTCCCACCTCAAAGCTACGTTCCACCCTGTTTTTATCTGCATAGATATTTTGTTGGTTTTGATCCCTCTACAAATGATCCTTAAGCTCCCTAACAATTTCTTGACTTTCTTGGACCCAATCCTTAGCCCTAAGAGCCATTTTGTCCCCATGAACAACCTCCATGAAGGTTAGTGAGTCATAGCCATATAATTCCCTGAAGGGTGTCACGCCAATAGACTTGTGAGGGGTAGTGTTATAAAAATACTCTCCTAAATGAAACCATTTGACCCATGCTCTTTGTTGTCCTTCCACATAATTCCTGAGGTATCCTTCCACCCATTTATTAACTGTTTTTGTTTGTCCATCATTCTGAGGGTGGTAGCTCATGCTAGGAGTCAATTCGGTGCCAACAAGTCTGAATAAATCCTGCCAGTAAGTGCTCATGAACCTGCTATCCCTGTCACTCACAATATTCTTGGGAAAACCATGCAATCTGAAAACTTCCTTGAAGAAAATTTATGCTACCTGAGATGTGATATACTCCATGGATATGGTGAATAAATGTACAAACTTGGTCAAGCGATACACAACTACAAAAATTCCATCCTTTCCCTGCACTTTAGGCAAACCTGTCATGAAATCCATAGATATACTTTCCCCTTTATATGTTGGAATGGGAAGTGACTGCAACACACCTGTTGGATGGGTATGCTCAACCTTGTTTTTCTTACAACTTGTTCATTCTCTAACATAGCGCATAAAATTCTCCTTGAGGCCCTTCCATGCAAACCTCTCTCTAATCTTCCTGTAAAATTTGAGGAAACCTTGGTGCCCAGCTAGTGGTGAATCATGGAATTCCCTTAGAACCCTCTCCTTGAATTTGGATTCTGGTACCACATAAATACTTCCCTTATAGTAGATAAGGTCATCCAAAATACGAAATCTCCCATCCAGAATTTTCCCATCCATAATCTCACAACAAACTTGTTTTTGGAGTACTCCACTAACATATGTGATTTCCATTCAACTGAAAATTCTAACAAGGCATAAGTTGAAGGCATCCTAGACAAGGCATCTGATACAAAATTATTCTTCCCCTTAACAAACTCTATATAAAAATCATAGGCCTAGATTTTGTGGTTGAGGTTGTTGTGATCTATATTGACTATAAAATTGGCTCCCACCAATTATCGTCTGAACTTAGCTAGCGCATGCATGATAACTAGCATCTCCTTATCATATATAATGTATAATAACTCATGTCCTCTTAGTTTTCTTCTTTCAAAAGAAATAGGATGCATGTTCTGCATGAGGACAACCCCAATTCCTTTCCCCAATGCATCACACTCTAGTATGAATGGCTGAGAAAAATATGGTAATGCTAGGACCAAACAAGTGCTCATGACCTTCTTCATTTTGTCAAAAGTTTGTTGGGTTTCTTCAGTCCACTTAAATGCGCCTTTCCTGGTTATATCATTCAAGGGCGCACAAAGCTATGAAAACCCTTTAACGAATCTCCTATAGTAGGTGCAAATACCAAGGAATCCTCGTAGCTCTGTGATGTTCATGGGTGTTGGCCAATCCAAGATGGTGTATATATTCTCTTGATGAAACTGTACCCCCTTTGCTCCAATGATATGTCCCAAATACAATACTTCTATCATCTCAAACTCACATTTAGACTCTTTAGCATATAAGGATTGTTCCTCCATGATGCTCAAAATTTGATCCAGATGCTTGAGGTGATCCTCCCACGTTTTGTTATAGATTAGCAGATCATCAAAGAAGACCAAGAGATACTTCCTCAACTGTTTATTGAAAATGTGATTCATGTAATATTGAAATGTAGCCGGTGTGTTAGTTATCCCAAAAGGCATAACTAATAACTCATAATGGCCATAATGGCACCTGAAGGTCGTTTTGTGGATATCTTGTTCCCTCACCCAAATCTGATGGTATCTTGAACGAAGATAAATATTCAAAAAGTAAAATGCGCCATGGAGCCCATCAAGTAATTCATCAATTTTGGGAATTGGATACTTGTTTTTAATGTTTTCTTGTTTAGTGCCCTATAGTCAATGCACATTCTCATTGTGCCATATTTTTTCTTAACCAACACAACTGAAGATGCAAATGGGATTGAGCTAGGAATAATGTGTCCCATGTCCCACAACTCTTTGATTTCCTTTTCAATTTCATCTTTGAACCTTTTTGGGTGTCAGTAAGGTTTGGTGATGACTAGTTTAGCTCCTTTGTTAAGAACCAAATATCAAAATAGCATAAAAACCTCATAATAAGTATTCAATGCCTTGACAAAGAGAAATTAAGATAATAAGCCTCTTCGAGGGGGAAACCTCCTTATACATCATATGAATTCACAATTCCCAGATGATTCCAAATGAAAAGGTATCCTTGGTATATATAGGAGACTAGGAGGTACAATTACAACTAATGGACCCAAGCCGACATAAATAAAATAACAATACTAATGTAATATGCCCCAATTAAGCGGTATTGTACCACAAATTAGGTGTTAACATGCCCCTCCCCTTCAGAAAAGTGTTTTCCTCAAAACTTGAGTAGTTATGGATGCTTCTATATAAAATACTCATCTTCCCACGTGGAATCTTCAACATGTAGTTTCTTCCACTTAATGAGATACTCTGAATTTGATCTATTCCTCAGTTGGAGAATTCTTGTGTCAGTGATAGCTTCAGTATCCAATATGATTTTTCCTTCCTCATCAAGT
>SNQJ01S0008947.1:240503-254441 GCA_010110895.2 Picea sitchensis | reverse complement strand
TACCACTTGCAAGGAAAAACAACTATGTGGTGGGATCAAATCAAGCAAGCCAAACACCTTGAGGACAAAGAGGTCTCATGGAGGTAGTTCAAAGGATATTTCCAAGAGAAATATTTTCCAAGCATTACTATGAAAGGAAGATGAAAGATTTATTTGAACTTAAGTTGGGAAGCATGACAATGGGTGAATATAAGAAGAGTTTTTAAAGTACGTGGGCTTCATAAAGGGTGAGAAGGTCAAAATACAAATATTTATTAGTGGGTTACCCTCTTTTTACAGTGACAAGATACAATATGATAACCTCGGGATTTTGTAGTAGGCTGTAAGGAGAGAAAATAATCCTTATGAGCATAGCAGAGGGAGGCCAATATTCCAAAAACCTTGGAATGACAAGATGAAGGGTAAAAAGGAGCAGATGCAGAAAGGTTTTAAGGCACCCTTTTTTCAGAAATAACTCCCAAGAAAATAAACAAGGACATTCAATCCAAAATGAGCCTAGGAAGGAAGATTCTTTTGGGAAAATTCCAAGAAAAAAACCCATGAAGTGTTGGGGATATGAGGGAGATCACTTGTATAGGGAATTCCTATATATTTTAACCTTGTACACTATTTACTGCAAACAGATTTTCAGTAAAAGAACAAACAAGATACACTAGAAAATACAAACATTACACAGAGATTTTTTCCTTGGAAACCCAAACTGGGAAAACCAACATATTCTATATTCATTCATAGTATTAAATTGTTTACAATAAAATATACATATATGATCCCATGACATCCAATACCCTAACCCAATGACCTGGATTAGTCAACAACCCTAATTTCTTAACCGGAAATAGAAAACCATTGACAAAGAAACCATGTGCAAAGAATATAACACATACTACTCGTGCAAATAATATAACACATACCCAACATTCTCCCACTTGTTGTTTTCTTTTAATATAGGGGGTTATAGGATTACATAGTCAACAATCCAGTGCAACAATTCCCATGGATCCTCTACACCAAGAGAACTTCTCAGTCCTCACATATTTTTTTAATGAATCTGCAACATTCTTCAAAGTGTCCACCTTCATCAACAATACTTTCTTTTCGTCAATCATGTCTCTCACAAAGTGATATTGAATATCAATATGCTTTGTCTTTGAATGATAAGTCAGGTTCTTTGCCAAAAAAATTGCACTATGACTGTCACAATCTATCTTTATAGCTTGTTGTACCAACCCAATACCTGAACATAATCTTTGTAACCATAATTCTTCCTTACTTGCATGAGTGGCTGCCATGTATTCAAATTTTGTAGTTGAAAGTACTACTACATCTTGTATTTTACTCATCCATCTTATTGCTCCTCCAAATAGGTTAAACACATACCCACTTGTATATCTCCTATGATCCAGATCTCCAGCCTAGTCTGCATCCACAAAGCCATGTATATCCACCACTCTATCCAATCCTGATCTTCCTTGGTAGCACAATCCATAGCTAACAGTGCCACGCAAATACCTGAAAACCCTTTTTACTGTTGTCCAATGCTCCTTCCCTGGTTTTGACATATACCTTCTAAAAAATCCCATTGCAGGTGCAATGTCTGGTCTAGTACAGACCACTACATACATCAAACTTCCAACTACACTCACATATGCAACACAAGACATATACTCCTCCTCTTCATGTGTGTTGGGACACTGATCCACAAATAACTTTAAACCAATAGGAATACGAACCTTGAACGGTTTACATTCCTGCATATTAAACCTATGCAATATTGTCTTGACATATTTTCTCTGATTTAACCAGAGTTTCCTCTTTTTCCAATCTCTTTTAGTTTCCATGCCCAAAATGAAATTTGAAGCACACAGATCCTTCATGTCAAATTTAGAGGACAACTGAGTTTTCACATCCTAGATAATCTCCTTGTTGTTTCCTATAAAAAACATGTCATCCACATACAAGAACAAATAAATCAAATGATCACCAATTAATTTAAAATACACACAATGATCCTCTTTGCTTCTTGTGAAGCCAAGTCCCGACATATAAGTATCAAATTTTTTATACCACATCCTTGGTGATTGTTTTAAACCATACATCGAATTTTTCATCTTGCATACCAACTCTTTATTTCCCTTCACATCATAACCTTATGGTTGCTTCATATAGATTTCTTCTTCCAGATCCCCATGTGTTGGTACAGGGGCATACCCAAGGTTCAACGCTTCAACAACGCACCAACAAAACCCTAACTACTGCCCCTTTAGGAAACACCTGCGAAGCGGGCAAAGTCTCACCCGAGGTAGAGGCAGGGGGGTTACAGGACTCAAGGGTCTATAACCAAGATGGGATATAGATATGTGATTAGAACACTTTGAAGAGTACTTAGGGACAATGCACATTATTATCTTTGTTCACATCGCATATCAAACCCTAAGAACAGATCGACGTAGTAACAATGACAAAATATACATTGCACTTAGCATCATAAGTTAGATCTAAGACATTAAACCTAAACAAAGCACTAAGCATTCATAGATCTATCTATCATTCATAATAATCAATGCACTAATCATATCTACAACATAAATATCACAGCACAAGCAAACCATCAACACATGATATACGTGGTTCACCCCAGTGTGGGTCTATGCCCACCAACTGCTTCTTCTTCTTTTATTCTTCTTCAATCTCTTACATTCCTCAGCTTCTGTACACTAAGCCACAGAGCTAAGATTCACACTGGACAGGCGATCTGTGAAATTCACCCCAGATCCACCTTCCCAAAATCAGTTCAAGGCATAGAGCCAACTCCTCTACTAAGCACATAGCCTTACATACATGGTCTATTGCACAAAGAAACTCAGAACTACTTGCCTCTCACAGTTAGCTATATATAACTTTGCTTGCACTAAGCACACTTCTATAGTACATCCTTACATATTTATACTTTTACAAAAAGGCCTAATCATGGGTAAACCCATGGGCCAACATCCCATAACCCATTACATAAACCCTAATGAACCCTTTGTTGGGTCCACAAAACAAGTGAGATCCCATGATCTCAGCTCTTCCTGGGTGCTCCATCTTCGACCAACCTATCAATGTCCAAAGAGAGGTCAAGCCTGACCAATGTTTTCTCAAAACTCAATTGAGGGCCAACAGGCCCCCAACACTCACTTGTGACTCGTCCTGAGTCACTCAAATCTGGGAAACATTTCTTCGAAGGCCTCGAGCTTAGCTCGAGCTGCCTCGACCTACTACTTCACCTGGGCCTCCTACTGAGACAACTCCTGGAGTAATTTCTCGGTAACAGGCCCTTCCAGGCGTTGTTCCATTGTCACAACCACTTGGTCTAGCTACGAGCCTTGTCCTTCGATCTCTTCAAACACCATGCATGCTTCGTCATTCATCGATTGTAGCCTCTGTGTGAACTCCATGACTCTACCCTGGATGGCAGTAATCTGTTGTTGGACTACGTGTTTTTCTTGTGATCTCTTTATTCTCTCGACTGCAATGAGCGACTTCATCTGTGCTTGAATTGTCAGTGCCTGCTACTGCGCCTCCTATATCTTTGCTTCCAACTTCCTAAGATCTGGGTCTTTTGTGAGACATTTGTAGATCTACGTGCTTTTATTGCTTAGCTGCTTGCATTCCAAGGCAAGGATTATGATCCTTTCCACTCTACTCTAAGCGACTTCCTCCCTCTAATCACGCACTTCCTGCAAAGTGCTAGGTACTTCTTGAAGCTCCAACAACATTACCCTTACTTGAAGTTGTTGGATGGCCTCAATGAGCTTCATCACTTAGACCTCAACTGCCTCATGTTCCTCTTGTGCCAAGCCTGGCACAGAGCGAATTGTTATACTCACTGCTTCCTTGACTACAATATGCTATGCGAGCAACTAGTCCTTTTCCCTCTGTATCTTTGCCTTGTCTTCCTTGAGCATTGCCTGGAACACATCCTTCTCATTTTCATAAGCAGTCACATAGTACCACGCAACTCATAGTTGCTCCAAGATTTCTTCTTTCTCTTTCTTCAGGGATTTTGTGGCCTATTCATTTTCTTCTTGGACTCCTTGAAGTCGAGCCTTTGTTTCATTTTCTAATATGCGAAGTTGGGTTGGTTCATCTCCCAAATCTGCAGTCTCCGACGAGGAGGGTGCAGTAGGTACTGCGCGGCTAACTTGAATAGCTCGTTGTATCTCCTTTAGCTCCTTGTCAACTCGTACATACAAGTCTTCTTTCCTCATGCCATATCTCTATAAGAGGTCCTTAGACACATCCTCCATCGCTTCCGGACTAGACTAATGTCATCCTCCGTGAGCGTAGCCTCTAGCTGGGGCTTACTTGCATGGGTCATCTTTCTTGCCGAGGGTTTCTACGAACAACCCTTACTCTTCTTCAATGTTTCTATCTCGATAGGGGGGTCCTTCAGTAGTGTAGCTTCACCTTCTCCTTTTTTTTCTCCTTCTTCCCCTCCTACTTCTTGATTTACTTCATATCCTCCTCCTCCTACAGGTGAGCCAGGTCTACTTTCTTTCGAGGCAATATCCTCCTCATTGGTCTATATGTCTTGGACTTCCTCCTTTTTCTTCTTCTTCTTTGCACTAGTATGTCCGACATGCTCGACTCGGGTGACCAAGGGGCTTCTGATGATGTCAAGGTCAGAGATTTTTGCATCATCGACTAGTACAAGGAACTCTACTAGCCATTCCTTGGTGATCTCTTTCATATCTTTTTTGGTCAGCTTATAGTAGGACTGTAATTGCTCCTTTCTCTCATCACTGCATGCAGTCATATAAATGAAATGTCAATCTGTGTCGAACTTAGCTAATGGTATGTATGGGTGCAATGTTCACGGAGTCATGCGAGGGAACAATTCTATGGAAACCTTCAACTACTGAGAACTTCGCGGCCAATGGCTTCAAAAGTTCTATCTTCGGGAAGGAAGCTCCTTTCGACATTTTCCAAGTGACAAATGAGATCAACAATAGCAACCGATTGAAATGGAACTCATATCCTTGATCCTGCACTTCACGACATTCTTTCTCGATCTTGTTGACAAGGTATCTCACCCAGTTCATTTGCATCCCCTCCACGCACTTCCCTGCGAGGTCCACCACAAACCTGGTGACCTACGTGGGGCGGTTCTTTCTGACGAGATTGTCAGCTTTAAGCTGGAAAGCAAGGTGTACTACACCATCCAGGATAGAGGCTACCTTGTATCCTTTCTTTCCCTTCTCAACTTCGTCGTATTCCTTCTTTATGCGTTGTGCTAGGAAGCAATCTGAAGTATTCCCTAAGTAGAATTGTTGAGGGTCGGGTCCCTACATTCTCAGTCCTGTGATTAGGTGGATCAGTGCCAGATCCATAGTAATGCACCTGTCAAGCCACAGATATACTCCATGATATCATGATGTAACATACCCGACCACCTAGAGGCCGGGCTACGCCACTTAAACAAGCTGCAACATATCCAACCACCCATAGGCTAGGCATGTTGCAGTCCCAAGACTCGGTTCTTTGATCTCTAAATCGAAAACAAAGGACTTCTCAACAATGTTAGAAGCATGCACACCATATGCATAAGACAATATCCATGTCACAACATAAAAGAGATAAAAAACATGCCATGCACAACAAATAACCAACATATAGACACATTAGAATACATATCTTAGAGATAATTAAATACACAGTGGAATACATTAAACAAAAAACATAGAGAACACTTATCTTTGCAAGTAAACGTTCACCAACTGGATGTAGACCAAGTATGTTCCTCCCAACCATAGACGTTGTGGTTCATTTACTCTCAACAACAGGTCACCCCCGAGCCAGGGCTATGAATCCATAAGGACAAGTCCTAGGCCAAGTCTAAATACACAGTAGTTGGATAAGCAGCTCTCAGGTTTCCCAACCTCATAACAATCCTAATTTCCATATCTCTTTCCCCTTCAGTCTACAAAAACCCAAGAAATGAACACCTTTCTCTGCCATGCAGTCCCTGAGGTTGTTCCATTTTTCTTTGGGGATCCAGTGCTACTGGTAAAGAAATATCCCTACTGGAAATTCCAAGAACTCTTAGTTGTGGATAGTTCCATCCAAACTCCCATCAAGTTCATGCACATAGGCATCCATTCCCTTCAGGAATGATCGGTAAATCATTACAGTTATTCAACAATAGCTCTCCTCTTCCTGCCATTCATTTCCATGCTCATCCCAAGAGCACAGGAACTAGCATTAGTGAGTGAAGAGGAACAAGAACGAGTGAACCAGTGAGAAGAGGGCAAACCAAGGGAAGAACGACCCCAAAACAACCCCCAAGGGATGTTTAAATAATTACATGAATACAAGAGCCACATGGCCTCCATCCCAAGAAGCTCATGTAACCCCCTCTTCTCCATAAAATCAATTATGGGTAAGTAAAATAATAATAACAAGACTTATCCCCTCAAGCCCCTTATCTCGTGGAATCATAGCCCCCTATCTCTTTTGTCCTTGTTGGTCTTGCAACCAACGATGTATTTTATTAATGTATAGGAGGTGTTACATTTCCTAGGAACTCTGGCATGTTTTCAAATTTATCGGATCACCAGCCTAAGTCATATTTACATAATACATTATAGTTTATAAGCGTTAGAACTGGGATGTTACATCCCCCTCCCCTTATTTTGGCACTATCCTCAATGCACAACACCATTCCAATGTTATTAACATTACAATTTTAGGCCCTCTAGCCTTAATTCACATAAGCAATCCAGCCCAATCTTATATACATAGGCACTCTTGCCTAAAACATGTATACATAGGCATTTTGACCCAAAAAATGTATGATGATCTTCAGAATTTATATTTCTAGCAGCAGTTCTAATCAACAATCGCTCCTTCCCTCTTAGCCCTACACAACCCAAAGAAATGAACCCCTTTCTCTGCCATGCAGTCCCTCAGGTTGTTCCACTTCTCCTCGGCTTTAGTGGAGTCAACCAAGAAGTTTCAGAGTTGTGGGTTCCAGAACTCCAGTTGTAGCATCCATTGTACTTTCTTCCTTCCATGCCTTTGTCATTTACTTGCTCCAACATCACCTTATTTTCTCTCATAGTCTAGTACTAGATCTTCAACATTCATCATTTTCCTACAATATTTCAAATTAGCAAGCATGTCAGTTCAAAATTTGTGCATTAAATTGTCATTCTTTCTCATATTTTAAGAGTAAATTTTCATAATCCAATACAATACTTATCTTTGCGGTTCATGGATCTTCATCCATATGGTTGTCTCATTAACTTGGCTCACTATTTTCCTTGGCATACCCATTGTGTGCATGACCCCAATCAAGAGATATCAAAGTCTCCTCTTCCTTGTGGTCAGTCACTTTCTAGGCCCAGGCTTAGGCATCCCCTTTTCTGCTATGTAGTCCCTGAGGTGATCCATCTTGCTTGACCAATGTTCTCTTGCAAAATAAGTTTTCTAGGGACACAAGGTTCTTATGTCACAACAATAGCCTTTTCCATGCTTTCCATCTTTCATATCCAACATTTCATCTGTATTATACACATACAGTCATCATGAGATATCATTATAACCATTTCAAACATAAATGTCAAATATATTTTATACAGGAAAATAAAATTTTCCAAGCATGATCTTCCTGCTCATAATGGTTGGCTCTACAGCTTTAGATAACATTCTTCCTTATGGATTTATATCCCTTACATATCCAAGACCATTCTACCTGCAATTTATTCAATTTACATTTGGCCAAAACAATTCATCAGTAATTATCAATTCATAATTCCCAAAACTATTTTATATAGGAAAAATAAAACTTCTAGACATGAGATTTTGCTCATAACAGTTTGACCCTTGCAGCAATAGGCATTGGTATTCTTTATGGGCTTGCAATACTTCCATATCCCAGACCCCTTTCCTCCTGCAATTTCAACATTCCTCAACCAAACAAATTGTCAATATCTCATGTACAAGGTATATATTTTCATGGAAATGATTCAAAAAAAAATCACAAAGTGCTCTCAGAATTGTTTACAACTATAATTCAATTACCTCTATTAATCCAACTATTAATTGGAATGAACTCATCATTACATACACATGTATTATCAATCACACAGACTTTTCATAATGTAATAGTTAATAAGATAACAATCAATGTGCCAAAACCCATGGTCACATCTACACAATGCATCCATGCATTGACTACATAATACCACATAACTATGCCATGTATTCCACCATGATGAGTTGGAAGGTCAGGCCAACGATTCAACACATCATCCACACACTTCCTACTGCTTACCTAACTATTTGGTTACCTTCCTTTTCCACCCAAAAACAACACCAAGAATATAATCCTTAAGTGCTCTTTAGTGTTGGAAAAGAGGTTGCAATCCAAACATCAGATATACAATAGATACTATCGAGCAATCACATAATGCTATAGCCCTTCCATATCCAACCATATTATGGTCTCACACATGACTAGCTCTATGTATATTCATTGTTATATAAGGAGTATGTCTTCTGAATTACCTGGTTATGATCCCATAACTAATCATAACATAATATGCAACTGACATTTTATCTAAGTGCATTATAGAATCAACAACACTTACACACTCTGGGACTTCGGCCATTACATATCAATTTAAATACTAAAAATTAACTGAGGGAATCCTTACCTCGATCCCCTTCAACATGTATGCATCAACGGAAAATAAATGCATACCTGCCTGGTTGTTACCAACCTACTTGTTGTTGCCTGAACAACTGATATTTGTAGAAGCTTAGAAACTTCCCCTTCATCATTTTGATCACCATTCTTGCCATCCTCATGGGTCTTCACCTCGATGGAAATTATAAGCAACAACAACATCCACATATTTAACCCTGCTGTATCATTTTTCCTGAATACATAATCCATCCTTATTCATACTCAAACATTATTTCATAATAACATACTATTCTAAGTTCACCAACATGTTATATGCATATCCAAGCATGTACATATGAAAAATTATACATCTATATGTACCAAGAATTTATTGTCAGCATGCCTACTAATGCATATGCAATTTAACTTCATTGTATGCTTCATGCACTCTAGTGAATTTATGTTTCAATTCACTTATGTATTTATATATTTTTGTTGTAGTTGGTTTTCCTTGAATTCCTTTAGATCTTTGATGCCTTGCATGCTCCCATTATTCTCATCTGCACTATGGTTCCCTGGGTTTGAACACATTTCCAGCCACGTTCCACCTGGCCATTCTTTCCCACTTAGTACCATTCCCCAATGGAAATCCATTTTCATTCAGTGCCACTTTTGAAGTGAGAGAGCATTCCAATTCCTCTACATTGGCATCTTTCTTCCACTGTGAACTCTGATTTAAGCTTTTAGACAGTAGATAAGTCATATCTAACAAATCCTTCCNAATCATAACATAATATGCAACTGACATTTTATCTAAGTGCATTATAGAATCAACAACACTTACACACTCTGGGACTTCGGCCATTACATATCAATTTAAATACTAAAAATTAACTGAGGGAATCCTTACCTCGATCCCCTTCAACATGTATGCATCAACGGAAAATAAATGCATACCTGCCTGGTTGTTACCAACCTACTTGTTGTTGCCTGAACAACTGATATTTGTAGAAGCTTAGAAACTTCCCCTTCATCATTTTGATCACCATTCTTGCCATCCTCATGGGTCTTCACCTCGATGGAAATTATAAGCAACAACAACATCCACATATTTAACCCTGCTGTATCATTTTTCCTGAATACATAATCCATCCTTATTCATACTCAAACATTATTTCATAATAACATACTATTCTAAGTTCACCAACATGTTATATGCATATCCAAGCATGTACATATGAAAAATTATACATCTATATGTACCAAGAATTTATTGTCAGCATGCCTACTAATGCATATGCAATTTAACTTCATTGTATGCTTCATGCACTCTAGTGAATTTATGTTTCAATTCACTTATGTATTTATATATTTTTGTTGTAGTTGGTTTTCCTTGAATTCCTTTAGATCTTTGATGCCTTGCATGCTCCCATTATTCTCATCTGCACTATGGTTCCCTGGGTTTGAACACATTTCCAGCCACGTTCCACCTGGCCATTCTTTCCCACTTAGTACCATTCCCCAATGGAAATCCATTTTCATTCAGTGCCACTTTTGAAGTGAGAGAGCATTCCAATTCCTCTACATTGGCATCTTTCTTCCACTGTGAACTCTGATTTAAGCTTTTAGACAGTAGATAAGTCATATCTAACAAATCCTTCCATGGAACTCCTATGCTTGACACATAGAGATTATTCACACACCACCTCTTAATCTCTTTGTTTCCTTCCAAATCAATCTTCCAACTGTCTACACATCTCTACCTTCAAGGCTATGGAGCCTTACTTTTCCTTTCTATGCCCATTAATGACATTATTCACTTGCTAGCTTCATGTCCCATGTGAGGATTCTTTCTTTTGTAGTACCTCATCCAACTTTTGTAAGCAAAGTCATGCCTACATGACCCTAACATCTGATCCTATTCTTGAATTGATCTGGTTATACCTTTAATCCTAATAAACCTGCAAACAACCATCCTGTTAGAGCTATACATATCATACAAAAATTGTCAATTAAATTTACAGGTACCTTTTCATTTAAGTGATAATATTATTCTTTAATTGATATTATTTTTCCTTTTTATATGAATTAACTCTTTTTTAATCATGAATGTGTGTCGGTTCTTTTGTCTTCATGAGTTTATCATAGGCATGGATCAACTCATTATATCGTACTTATGCTTCTGTTCTATTCTCAGGTCAAAAACAGATCATATTTTTACCCTTTATCAATTCCATGTATTATTCTAGTGTTAACTCTTTGTTGAATTAAATATTTATGAGGCGCTTCCTTCAAACCATTTACATATGACCATATGTGAAAAACCACTGGCTTATTGATTTGAGCGTTGCCTCTTCTTTTCCCTTTGTTTCTTAATGCAGACCCCCTTCTCCTAAGGTTGCGCGACCTCCCAGTCAAGGGTCTTCAATCCTGAGCTGAATTGGCTCTCTGAAACCTTGATGGTTTCATTCTGTATCTAAACAAGGGCCCTTCTGGATTTCTGGCGTAGGTTTTTTGGCCCCCATGACCTTATCCTTTACCCTTGCGAAAAATATCAGATTTGGCGCTAGCTCCTTTTTCTCTTGGCCCCTCCTTAGATGTGACCTTAGGTGGTGACCTCACGCAGACGCGCAATTGTGGCCATGCTCAAAGGTGGTTTGGAACCAAACTACTTTTCACCCCACAATTCACCTCGAGCCACCATGTGTCCTTTTTCCAAAACTGTGGTCTCGATTGTGGCCCACCCTCGACTTCGTAAAGCATGATCACCTCTCGTCCCTGCAATGTGAGGTCACCGTTGAACTCGCGATCTTGACAGTGCTTTTAAACGGATGACCGAGATCTACCTCTTGGGAACCAACATTTCAGATTTACCTCTCTCAGCTCGACGATTGTGTTCATTTCGGAATTTCGGACTTCGAAATTCTCAAATCTCAAACTTTACTTCCCTCGAGATACACGGGATTCTGCCACGCGTCCTTTTGAATCAGATAGTGTGGAATTTCTTCGGACTATCTAATGATCGATGTTTACCTTGGGTCCTTACCAGGAATCCACAGCTTCATGCCACCTATTCTCCTAATATGACAGTTCAGGTCTACTTCGAACGATCCGACAATCGACGTTTAGTTTGGGTCCTTACCCAAAATCCACAGCTTCATGCCATATGTTTTCCTGATCTCACGGTTCAGGTCTACTTCAGATGATCTGACAGTCGACGTTTACTTCGGGTCTCTGGCTCTCCGGGCTTTGGGAGTTTCAACTCTCAACTGAAAAATATCAGAGTAATTTATCCAGAGGCCATGATCCATCGCCACGTAGCAAAATACTATAAGTGGAAACGTGGTCCAATCAAGCAGGTGACACATGTCATGTCCTATCTGAAATTTCAATAATTCACATGCTCAAAACTTACTGACACATGGCGCACATCCCATGTGTCCACATCATCCCCGGTGATGTCCACAAGCCACGTTACTTAGGAAATTCTTGGGTCCACATCACCGCCTAGTGATGTCATCATGCCCCACCACTTCGACTCTTTGGGCTTCAGGACTTCAGGAGTTTCCACTCTAGCACACTTCCAATTCTCCCGAACTTTGATTTCCCAAACCGACCAAACTACCACCATGTGTCTCCCTTATCGGATGACCCATACTAACCCCGGACTTCGGGACTTCGAAAGTTACCGCTGAAAGAATCAACAACTGCAATTCCTTCGGGCCTTTGGACTTCGGAAAACTCAAACTTCAACTTTTTTCCGAAATGTTTTTATTTGAAGCTCGCGATCTACTGATGCATGTTTCCCACGGATCGATGGCTGCAATTTATTCAAGTCTTCATTCTTAGAAGAACTCAACTCTCAACCTTTTCTTTTCCCTGAAATGCATGGATTTCTGCTATGTGTCCTCTTGGATCGGATGACTACAATTCACTTCGGATCTCTGGGGTCTTGAAATCTCAATTCTCAACTTCTTCTTGCTCACCTTTTCCCGGAGTGCATTCACTTGGAGCACATGATCGGTTGACGCATATCCACCTACATATCGATGGTCCCTAACTACTTCTTCTCTTCAGAGCTTTGTCGCTCTAGTACTAACATGTCACATCACTGCATTCCCTTCAATTTGTGGGGGCACGCAGCGACAATTTGGAGTAACCTGCTTTTTGCCCTGTGATTCTCCTGATGCTAACACGTAACCCCTTGGTGAAATCATGGTTTGGATTGCGGGACTGCCTTGGGAAATTATCTCCTGTGCAACTTGGTTCCCCGCAATGCCTCATGTCCATTGATCTCTCTCTCCCATGGGATCCGACGGTTATGACCTTAACCCTTGATTCCTTTACATCATACAACCCATTTTCACTTGTCCTCCGATCCAACGATCCTGGATCTCTCCTGATCCTACAGTGGAAATCTCTCTTGAATTCAAAGGGGGACAGTCATGATCCTTCAAACCGCTTACAAATGATCTTTGACGATCTAACTCCTGTGTAGATTCTACAACACCATTCCTCCTGATCTTTTCAACTTCACAGTTAGAATTTGATCTCAACCACGAAACTCTGACCAACAGACCCGACCCATACCGACCCAATGTTTCAACCAGAATCTCTGATACCAATCTGTAACATACTTGACCACCCAGAGGTCGGGCTATGCCAATTAAACAAGCTACAACACACCCAACCACCCACAGGATAGGAATTTTGTAGTCCCAAGACTCAGTGCTCTGATCTCTAATTCAAAAACAAAGGACTTTTGAACAATGTTAGAAGCATGCACACCACATGCATAAGACAAGATCCATGTCACAACATAAAGAGATAAACAACGTGCCATGGACAACAAATAACCAACAGACAAGCACATTAGAATACATATCTCAGAGATAATTAAATACACAACAGAATACATTAAGCATAAAACACAGAGAGCACTTATCTTTGCAAGTAAACGTTCACCAACTGGTTGCAGACCAAGGACGTTCCTCCCAAACATAGATGTTGTTGTTCATTTACTCTCAACAATAGGTCACCCCTGAGCCAGGTCTATGAATCCACAAGGACGGGTCCTAGGCCAAGTCTAAATACACATTAGTTGGCTAAGTAGCTCTCAGGTTTCCCAACCTCACAACAATCCTAATTTCCAACTCTCTTTCCCCCTCATCCTGCACAACCCCAAGAAATGAACACCTTTCTCTACCATGCAGTCCCTGAGGTTGTTCCATTTCTCTCCAGGGCTCCAGTGCTACTGGTTAGGA
>SNQJ01S0008947.1:203738-220395 GCA_010110895.2 Picea sitchensis | reverse complement strand
TGAATATTTTGATGTAAAATTTGTACATGTATATTGGAATTGCGTTGTGAAACGAGGATGGTGTAGAATTGTAGGGGAGGGGGAATGTAACATCCCCACTATATATCCCCGGTTTAATTAATTCTTAATGTAGATATGAAAAGTAGTTACAGCCATGCGATGTAATATGCAAATTATATTTCTGAAATTTAATAAATAAAATGTGATGCCATTTGTTGGGGGACATGGACAGAGATGGATACTGATTTTTCCACAAGAGAGGGAAATTCCTAAGAATGAATAAGAGAGGGATCCAAAGGGGAAATTATTCATGGGTATTAATCCAAACCCACATTCCTAAAATTTTATTATCATTGTGTATAAACCTTTTGTTTTTTGTTTGAGTGTATGAGAGCCCAATCATTTAATACATGTAAGAGCGTGGTTGTGAGAAGTAACATCCCATAGTTATTGGGAGCATGGAGGTTAAGTACAAACAACAATGGGGAATGTGAGAGTCAATTTTCTTGGGGAAAAGAGAAGAAACTCGTATGGGGAGAACAAGCAGTTTTAGAAGTCATGTTTTTCCATGAACAAGAAGGAGAGAACAAGGAAAATAAGAGCTATGGAGATGGAATAACAATGGAGGGATAATAATGGAGTGATTTTGGAGTTGTTGAAGATTGAAGAAGCAAGTTTTCAAGTTTGTAAAAGAACCAGGTTGTCAGGCCTGAAGAGTGAACTCTTGTGCGAATTGCATTGTAACAACACGTGATTTCTATTGTTTTACTAGTAGTTTTCCTAGCAGTGAGTTCCCTTGAGTTCCCAATAGTGATATTCCTATTCACCTGTGCCAAATACCCCTTGATAATTGAATGGGATGCATGATGGATTGGGAGCAATGAAGGGGTACATTCCTTGGGTTGGGAAAGTCAAGAGGAAGAGATATGGTGAAAATTGGGATAGTTGTAGGAGAATGCCAGTGGGTTGTAGGATTATTTGAGTTATGAGTGGACAATGAGAGACACCCATTGATTCCTAGCCCCAAATCGAGGATGAATTGTTGTTGATATCTAGAGAAACAAGTCTATGGTTGGGTGGAATGTCCATCCCAAGTAGTTGGTTGCACAACTGATTTAAAAGATAAGTGTTTATATGTTTCTTATGAGTTACAATATGATTTTAATTGTTGTGCATTAGCTCTATGAATGAGATTGATTTATATGTTGTTGTAATGAGTTATTAGCTGCATTCATTTGTTATTTCATCACGTTGTAGATGCTTGTAGATAATGGTTCAATATATATGATTAAGTACATGTTAAGCTACAAGAATTTATTTAGCATAATTTTTTTATTTTTATGTGTATTCCACAAGTAACGGATCTCAGTAGAGATGGGGACATTATGAAAAAGTTCTCAATTGCCTCATGGTATAAGAGATGATTAAAATTTTTGTCACAACCCTATAGCTTCCACTTCCTATAGATGCCAAAAAATGTTCTCTATATTCTTGTAACTCCAAAGGATGTCATGGTCCAATATTTTCTCAAAGTTTTCTATGGATTTCATTAATTGACATTCCCTTTTATTGTGGGGTATACATTACGCTATGCTTGGGTTGTGAATTATACTCAACAATTCCTTCGTATTTGCTCATATCCCTTCACAATTCCTTCTTACATGAGTGCTAACTAGGCTTTAAAACCAGTCAATGTCAATTCAAGAATCAAGTGAATCGATGGGGTGATCTTCGTGATTGGGCATGCATTGGCAGAATTAACTTTAAATCATCTTGTGAATGATTAGTCTATAGGTAATGTCCCCACTTCTTTAACCAAGCTTGGATATCTATGCTAAGACATCTATGGAATTGGTAAAGGTCAATCCTACACTAGGAGAGTCTCAAATGATGTTAATGGAGATTTGTTTAATTTGAATTCCATTTGAAGAAAGCTCGAACATATTCCATATTCAGTGAAGACATTTTCACTTCTATACAAATTATATATGATTGCATGCAACAAATACCTCTCACATGATGCATTTTCACACCATTTCATTCCTCAATGTAATTTTAAAATATAACATTTTAATTTTTTTAGTTTACAGCGGAGTACCTTTTGCACCTTGAGGAACAATTGCTAGTTAAGAATTACATCCCACCAATTTTTTAAAAAACAAACCCTAAAAATAACTATGTTTATTAATTTGCTTATTTTCAAGTTACATATCTCTTCCATATAAAACACTACTCTTAAAGAAAGACATTTCAAAAGAAGAACATCACCAAACATTTTATTATTATTATTTTATTTGTTTTAGTTATTATATTTAATTGACCCATCTATATTATATCTATATTATTTGTAATTTTAGTTATTATATTTAATTGATCTATCAATATTATTTGTATTGACATTTTATATAAAGAAAAAAAAAAAAATTAAAAACAAAATTTACAATTTTACAAATTATGATATCTCATTTTTATTCAAACAACTTAATATATTATGATTTAAAAAATCCAAACTTATAATTATAAATTCTATTCCACCAATTAAATAAATAAATAAACATAAAAATAACTATGTTCGTTACACAATTAGCTTATTTTATGTTAACATCTCTATTAAATAGAATTAACACAATTAGCTTATTTTATGTTAACATCTCTATTAAATAGAATTAATATTGTTTGATTGGATGGATAAAAATATTTACTTAATAATAAAATAAATAATAATATAATTTATTTTATGTTAAAATCTCTATTAAATGGAATTAATATTGTTTAATTGGATGGATAAAAATATTTACTTAATAATAAAATAAATAATAATACAATTTTAAGGTTATAGCCAAGAAAAACATCAAATTGATGTATGAGATCCCTTTATTTGTGGAACAAGGGATCCCTTTGAGTAGTGATTTGACTACTAAAGTCTAAGTAGATGTAAAGTCACATGGGTTTAGCTTGCGGGTTGTTGGCACTAGCCTAGGGGTTATAGTGGCAATTGACCTTGCCAAGATAATCCCAACCAATTAAGGATTCCTCTAAATCTAAAAAAATAAAGTCTAAGGAGGTGTACATATCCTATCCCCCTTTGGAGAGGTCCACTCTTTTGTGCCTTGGGACATCTTGACCCTTGCCAAGTCATAAGTTTCTTACTAGGGCGGGGCTTGCAAGGTCCTAGCACTAGCCTAAGGGTTACACTGACAACCAACCAAATTTGAACTTAGACCTCATCCCGACTAATTATCCATTCTTCTAAATCTAAAATAAAAAAAATTAAAAAAGTATACATACCTTATCCCCTTGTATTTGAAAATATAAACTACAAAGAAAAAACGCATATTTTTAACAATTAAACCCACTCATATAAAACTTTGAACATCATCTCCATACTTATTTATATCAGGTTTCATTTAAAAAAAAAAAAACAAAAAAAACAAACAAACATATTCCATTAATTCAAAACACATATATATTAAATCCACAAAACAATATTTCTAATTATTTGCTATTATTACCTCTACATCCTTCGATCGGAAATTTCGTCTCGTTCGCTTCACTCCTACACTCCCCATAGAAAAACAAAACCTATTAACTAATCACACCAATCATTCCCTGCTTCGTATGACTGAAAATTTCGGGTCGTTCGCTCCACTCTTACACTCCACCCAAAAAAACCAAAATTTATAAATCCTACGTTCTGATTTTTTTTTTTTTTATAAATTGTTTGATTTAAAGTTTTGTCATATTTACTTTATTTCTTTTAACAAAATATATAATATTATACATATTAAAATATATAGTTGTATTTAAAATTATTTTATAATAATAATAATTAAGTTGATAGGCATACATCTATTGAAAATGACCAGATTTAATTGTCTTTTAATTAAATATGAGATTTTAATCGACACTATTTCATATCTTCAGAATATTCTTGATCGTCACAATAAATGAAGGGTTGTAATTTAAATCATTAACTTCCTTGCATGACAATACATGTATGTTGATCATTAAAACTGGTGATTAAGGTCATTAACATAATAATAGCCCATCAAATAATTAATGCCAAGTTTAATAACTGCTCCACTTTTTTTCTGTGAGTGACAACCTATAAAGTTTTTACTCAATCTATTTTAAGTTTTTTATTATGTGTGCTAGTTACATCAAACCAAACACCAAATTAATATATAAAACTCTCTTATTTTTAAAATAAAAGATCCCAATATATAAATAATATATTCCAATATATCATATAATATATTTTTTAACATATATATTAAATACTTTACTATAAAATAATATATAATCCAACATATATTAAATACTTTAGTATATATATATATATATGATGCTTTACTACAAATAATAATAATTATATATATTAAATGTTTTACCATAATAATAATCTAATTTTAATAATCTAATTTTAAATTTAGAATCAAGTCAAATATCTAATTAATGTATAAAACTTTCTTATTTATAAAACAATAAATCTCAATATATCAAATAATATATTCCAATATATCAAATAATATATATTCGAGATCTCAATATATCAAATAATATATTCCAATATATCAAATAATATATATTCCGACATATGTATTAAATGTTTTACTATTAAATAATATATATTCCAACCCATATTAAATGCTTTACTACATAATAATAAGTATATATTTCAATATATATATATATATATTAAATGCTTTATTACAAAATATTATGAATCAATTAACTACAAAATACTTATTATGGATCAATTAAGTAACTGATTTCACTGCAATTCAGTTGACATAATCACAACACATTGCATGGGAACCGGACGAAGAGCGAATGCTCAACCGAATCGGGAGGCACCTGTTTCCCTCGCCACCTTTTGTTGAGGAAACCCGTTGGCAGCTTTATTTTTCTCCGCTTTTAAAGCGCCTTCTACACACTATATAAGGAGTAGATTTGCCCTACCCTACAAATATCATATCTTCGCCTTTACTTGCTTACTGTGTTGAGCTGTGACCGAAAATGTCGACCTCGGTGCAGCTCCAGCGCCATTTGTTCATTATCACCACTGCCATTATATTCGCCACTCTGTGTTGCTCGTCCACTGTTGCCGGGGCTGCTGTTGCCGAGGCGCCGCAGTGTGGGGGAGGAGACTTGGAGGCGCTGTTGCAGTTCAAGGCCGGGATTATCGAGGACACCTCCGGTCGTTTGCAAACATGGAACAACCCCAACTGCTGCCAGTGGGAAGGAGTATCCTGCAATAATCAAACTGGACGGGTTGTGGGGATTCTGCTGCCGGGGCTCGCAGTCAGTGATGAGTCCGCATCGGATACCCAGATGAAGGGCACAATCTCGGAGTCCTTGGGAGATCTCCAGTTTCTGGAAATATTGGAGCTCTGGGACCAAAAAGAAATCGCTGGCTCCATTCCATCTTCGCTTGGGAATCTCACGAATCTGAAAGCGCTCCGTCTCAACTCCAACAAGCTCGGTGGTTTGATCCCTCCGTCTCTAGGAAATCTCTACAATCTTCAGGAGTTGGATCTGTCGGAGAACTGGCTCAATGGAAGCATCCCGATTTCTTTTGGAGGTCTCACGAATCTGAACGTTTTGAATCTCTACACCAACAATTTAACGGGTCCTGTTCCCACCTCCATAGCCGGTCTCGGCAAGCTCACCACTCTCGATCTCCATGACAACCTTCTCAGCGGCTCCATTCCTCCGTCTCTGGGAGAATTGCGTTCTCTGCAGTGGTTGGATTTGTCTGACAATACTCTCACGGGGATTATACCAGATTCTATCGGTATGATATCGAATCTGACTGGCCTGATCCTCCATATAAACAATCTCAGCGGCAGCATCCCGCCCTCCTTGGGAAATATCACGTCACTGATGTTTCTTCGTCTTCAGGAAAATGAATTAAGCGGAGTTCTGCCATCTTCTATAGGTCGTCTGGTCAATCTGCAGGGCCTTTCGCTTGGACATAACATGATCAGTGGTCCCTTTCCTGMTTCGTGGTTTGAATTCCCGAAGCTCGCGGAGCTCTACCTAGACAATAACAGGCTATCGGGTCCGATTCCAGAGTCTCTAGGAAAGCTTTCTTACCTTTATTTTCTCGATCTCTGTCACAACAATTTCTCGGGGATGCTTCCGGAGAGCTTATCAGAGATTTCTTATCTGCAAAAACTGGATATTTCATTCAATAATTTCAAGTTTGTGAGTGTGCCTACAGTGCTATCGAAGCTCCCTGCATTAGTTGAGATCTCCCTCGCTGGTTGCGGCATCGAGGGAAGCATTCCCGATTGGTTGTCGATAGCGCCAGGAAATCTTTCTCTGCTTGATTTGTCGAGCAACAAGCTCACGGGCCCCATACCGCCATGGCTGGGCAGCATGACGGACTTATTTTCGCTCAACTTGTCAAACAACGCATTGACATCCACGATTCCTGTGATACGCAGCCTGCAAAGTCTCAGCACTCTGGATCTCCATTCAAACCAGCTGACTGGGCCTATAGATGCCGTATTTTCCATCGAGCTCGATTCTCCCGACGGAAATTTAATGATCGTTGACCTGTCCCACAACAGATTCACGGGCTCGATACCATCTAATGCAGGCGATCAGAATAGCATAGAACAGTTGGTTCTGTCGAACAATAATCTAACCGGAGCGATTCCTCCTTCAGTCGGCCAGATGAACCAATTGAAGGTGCTGGATCTCAGCTCCAATACACTGTCCGGCCTCATACCCAATGAGTTTCTGAAGCTCACGTCTCTGGTTCAACTGAACGTGTCGCATAATTCCCTGTTAGGAAGGATTCCAGATGGGATACCGCTTCAAAAGTTTCCACCATCTTCGTACTCTGATAACCGCGGACTCTGCGGATATCCTCTTCCTCTTTGTTGATTAATATTCTTCATATTACCTTGAAAAATTGAACGTGATATGAGTACACACAAAGTAATTTTAATGAAATAAACAACTTCTTATATTGCAGAGAGAAGGCTAGTAAATTTTACTCTTTTATTTTCTTTGAGGCTTCCCTATTTTCTTTGAATCTACTTAAAAAAAAAAAAAGGGCCGGTAAATTTTACTCTTTTATTTTCTTTGAGGCTTCCCTATTTAATTTGAATCTACTTTAAAAAAACATAATTTTTTAATTTTCTTTCAAATAGAGGATGACCAGACTTCGTGTGTAATAAAAACAAAAAGGTGTCATACAATTCTCCACATTCCATACATGAAAGAAGGAACATTCTTAATGACATTTGTTTTACATTTTTTAAATGAAAGTGTATTGTTACTTTGGTTTGGTTGATTGATAATAAAAAAATATTTTAATGTTAGAGAAAAATAAAATATTTTAATGTTTATTTAAATAAAATATTGTAATATTTTAATAATAGGATATCAGTTTATGATATTATTAAATATTTTTTTTTTTACTTTTTTATTGTGATTGTAATTTTTCCTTAAATAGCAAAAATGTTATATACTTGATATCAAATTTTAGTTATATATAGTTATAATATTTATTTTATTAGTTCCTTGTCAAAGGTATTATAGCAATGAATTTGTTATTGATTTGATATTAATTTGTCGTTTATTTTAAATTTATGTGTGAAATGTAATGTTTAACTTAAGAAAATAAATATATATATTTTTTATATAACAAAAATATTTATTTTTTTCATCACTTGTTAATATATTTCAAGTCTTATTGCTATCTTCATTTATTTTAATACTTCAAATTAATTATATAATCAATCAAATTTATTATAAGTTTTGTGCCCACTTATTATTATATGTATATATTATATTAATGATAGTATCTCTACCAAAGCTTAATGAGCGGATTCAATCAATTTCTCATTAAAAATGACGAGACTTTTCCGTGGGATATGGGCGCAAGGCCCCAACTGCTTTGGAATCTGTTGAGTTCCTGTCACACATTTTAAAAACCTTTTTCATAAAAAAAAACTAACACTAACACATACGTAAGTTTTTTTTCCCATAAGAAATTAGCTCAATTTTATAAAGTGTATAAAATCATTTACATCACAGTGATAGACATACAGTCCAAAACGAAATGAACAGACAGTCAGATCTGGAATGGTCCCAATGAGATCGGTCCGGCAGCAAGGAGAGAGCATACAATAGTCCACGTCGACAGGAACAGCATCGAGATCGTGGACCGTCCCATGGAGTGAGCACGGTCCAATTAGAGACGCCTATCATCCACCTCCAGCCAACAACGGACGGATGCTCAGAATGAGGTGGCAATGTTCAACTCCATATCACAATGTAGATAGACGGAGGGATGCACCACCCGATAGTCGACAATCCACGTCGACATGCACAACACAGAGATGATCGGAGTCGCCTCCACCCACCTCCTGGCAACAACGAGCGGATACACAGAGAGAGTAACAATGATCAGCTCCACATCGCGATGAAGGTGGGAGACGGAGGGAAGTACCACCCGACAGTCCACCGAGACAGCAACTGTTCTTACAGCCAATACAGATGACACCGTTCCCAGGACTGTAACCAGAACACAGCTAGTCCGAGACCCATAGGCGAGTCCGAGTAGAGAACCTGGTTAAGATTCAAATAGGTTAAGTGAGGTGGTAGGGCTCTCCAGGCCACTGTCACAGTGTAATATGTAGAGTCTGCCCACCACATGATTGAGAGCTCTTTTGGACAGAGCATCCGCCTCCGAATTAAAAGATCTGGGGAGATGGAGGAAGGTGATGTCGGAGAAGGAGCTAGCCAACAGTTGTGTTTTGAGTTTCCAGCCTTCCACATGGCTCGAATGGAGATCACACTTGCGATTGATCCAGTCAATGATGACTTTGGAATCGCCAATGACCTGGATATGATCAAGAGACCAATAGGAAGAGATCAGGAGAGTCACCCAAAGGCCAAGCAGTTCGACCTTTGTATTGGAGCCCCTGCCACAGCAAAGATACCACTTGGTTGTCCGCTCTGGATGCATTTTGAAGATGCCTCCTGCACCACTGCAGAGGCCTGTGGATTTGGTCGCTCCGTCAAAAAAATGCCACTGTGTGGCCAGCAGGCAAGGTGAGATCAACCGATTTGTGAAGAATCGGCTTGATGGAGGACTGTTGCCAGTTGAAGGAAGAAAGAGTTCTGTAGCAAACTGCCCGGTAGGAAGGAGAGATGTCCTCAAATATAGTCTTATTTCGTTCAGTCAACACATATGTAAGTTGATTTAAAAAAAGTCAAATGGTTAGATGTTGATTAATAGGTTTAAAAACATTTTAAAAGAAATAATAATTTTCAAAAAGAAATCTCTCAATATCTATCTGAGTATATTTTTAAAAGTCGAATGTGAATATTAAAAATATATTCCAAAAGATTTTACTTTATAATATAATATGAATATGAATTTATTTAGGTTTATATATAAATTTTAAGGAATATTTATTCTTAAAAATATTTAAAAGTTGTGTTTAATTGCTGGATAATTGAAAATAAAGAAAAATGATGTAACTATTTTAAGATGATTTTAAAGTTTCAATATTTCAATATTTTTGAAGTGCATTTTTTAATGGCCTCTCTTTCTTTCTATATATAAAATAAAATATTATTTTATGAAAAATTGACAACTATTCAGAGAGTCTAGTTAGTTAAATGATCTTATCTAATTATATTCCATTTCCAAATCTATTTGGCACGGACTAAACTGTCATGCAGCTTTTGTTTTCTATAATGTTTTCAATCACACAAAGTCTCAAATCATGATACACAACTTTATAATATTCATCTTATTTTCTATCATGTTTCCTTGTTTTCTATAATGTTTTCAATCACACAAAGTCTCAAATCATGATACACAACTTTATAATATTCATCTTATTTTCTATCATGTTTCCTTGTTTTCTATAATGTTTTCAATCACACARTCTCAAATCATGATACACAACTTTATAATATTCATCTTATTTTCTATCATGTTTCCTTGTTTTCTATAATGTTTTCAATCACACAAAGTCTCAAATCATGATACACAACTTTATAATATTCATCTTATTTTCTATCATGTTTCCTTGTTTTCTATAATATTTTTAATCACACAAAGTCTCAAATCATGATACACAACTTTATAATATTCATCTTATTTTCTATCATGTTTTCAATCACAGAAAGTCTCAAAACATGATACACAATGAAACTAATGTGAAAATTCCATATTCAAATAAGTTTCATGAGTTGAATCCATAAACCTTTGTTACACTTTTTGGGAAGGCACTTTCATGAGGTGAATCCATAAACCTTTGTTACACTTTTTGGGAAGGCAGGTGCACATATCCCGAATCTCAATAGATAAATCAATCTTTAAAAACCTTGATTGAGCATTTAAACACTTAGCTCTTGATTGTTAATTTTTTTTAGAATCAATAGATCCTTAATCAATCTTGGGGAGGGTTAATTGAACCTATTGATTGAGGTCAAGACCTCGATCAAGGGTTAGAAACTCAATTGGAAATAATTAAAACCTTGATAGAGATTTAGAGCTCAATTGAGCTACTTAATTTTATAAAATAGGTTACTCAATTGAAAATTCTTAAAACCTTGATTGAGATTTAGAGCTCAATTGAGCTATTTAATTTTATAAAATAGGTTAAAAAGTAGTTGTGGCATTGTTTTACTTTCCATCATTATAAATGCTAGTTATGTCGAAAGGCGTATACCTATTGGATATGGGCACAATTAATGATATTTTAATCTTAAATTGTAATGTGGTGGCTACACATTGAAGATACTGGTATATTCTTAGTCGTCCTAAATCAACTAGTCACATTTATTGTTGATAACTTCCTTGCATTTATGAATTTAAGAAATTATTGTAACATCATATGATTACCACATTTAAATAATTAATCTTGGAGATTACCATGTTTGGATGATTAGAAGGCACTCCTTCAACTTCATTATTGAAAATTACATGTATCACATAGGCAATCCACGTTTCCATGCTATCACTGATTTAATCAACTGCCTGCGCGTTTCCTCTACCTCGGATTTCCTGAGGTGTCCGCCAGTTTCACTACCTCAGTTGTCCGCATGTTTCATTTCTCATTGTCTTGTCTACCTCATTCTGTCCGCCAGTTTCATTCTCTGTCCGCCCGTTACATTCTCTACCTCATGTGGATTGTCAATAGTCAGGCTGAGGGTTTTAATGCAAGATCTAATGCATTAAGACATACGAAAATGTCTCTGTTGGAATTTTTTTCGTGAGCACCCGTTTCGATTTCGGTTCAAACCCTAGAGCTACCGAAAGTATTATGAAAGGCATAATTATTCTTCATCCCTTTGTCAGTGCAGGTCACATGGCTGAGAAGTGGAGGGTTTATTTTCTGAGGGATTTAGCCACTGTTTGTGTGATGGGCTGGAAAGTCCATAGTTTCTTCATGCATGGGCGAAGATGGATAGAGGGGAACCAAGGTTTGAATTTTTTCTATGTGGGGAGGCATTCACAAGTGTTTTATAGTTTTATAGACATCCAATATCATATTACATATTAAAATCCATTGATATTATTTTTTTAAAAATGTTGTAATAATTTTTTGACAGAATGAAACATGAGCCTGGCGTTTTTATTGTGCTAATTAAGTTTTTTTTTAACTACGAGGGAGTTTTACCTGATGTAAGCTTTTTGACGTTCACCAACCGCGAATTAGCAGTTGTGCTAATTATTGCTCTATCTAAATTCTATATTTCTACCATGAATGATATCATATATATATAGATAAAAGTAGGTGGCTTCTTTAAAAAAAAAATGTAAAATTAATATAATTAATTTTTTAGTGTTCATAATTTATCAACTGAAATTTTAATGTTTTTTTCTTAAATTTTATTAACATAATGTTTATGATATTGGTTTATTTCCAATCATTTATGAGCTAGAAAAAATGTTGTTGATTTTTTTTAATCATTTCCATAAACATATAGGATTGGAAATCATTCCTCAATACAAGGTTGAAAATAAAAACAACAATGTAAAAATGTAAACTCTATCGAGTTTTTTTTTTCAATTTATCTAATTTAAAATAATCAACAAATATCATTTGCACTATAGATTTTATTTTCAACTATGTATCAACATGCAAAAATGTCGCTAGGTGTTTTTTCCATCCTATTGTAATGCATAGATGATTGAAATGTATCCACTAATATATGGTTAAAAATAAAACGAGTGCCAACATAAATCTTGCCATTTTTTTCAAATTGTTTAGATTAAAATAATTAATTGGTAGCATAAACATTCTTGGTTTTATTTCCAACCATGTACTAGAAAATAAACTACTATCAATATTTTTGTAGTCTTGGTAACACATAGAGGATTACAAATTATGGATTGATACATGGTAGAAAACTAGCATACTTCCATTCTAAATTGTACATGCGATGAAAAAAGTAAATATTGTAATGTCCCCATTTTGGATTCCCTTGTTCTGCAGTTGGAGGTGACCTTATGGGTTTATGACAGCCTGACCATAGAGGTAATTTGAGGTTAACAGTGAGATAAGGAAGTTTGGCAGAGTTATATTATGCTTGTAGAGGTCTTCTTATTATCTTTCATTATTGTGATCATCCCTGTGTAGTCAGATTTTGATTCCATTGCATTTCGACTGTTCCCGTAATTTGGGAGTATTACTGAGCATAATTTAATGGATTTCACTAAGGTTTTCATTTTAATAAATTATCTAGGTGGGGAACCTTACTGTAATAACTCATTGGAACCGAGATGAAGAGATATAAAGGTTGGGGTGATGAAAAGTGACATCTAGTACTCAGAAATGTTTGTAAAGTAAAATAAATCACTTTTGGAGTTTTGATAAATTAATAAAGTGATTTTAGAGAAAATATTAAAGATAAATTATAAAGTCACTTGAGGAGGAAAAAGGTGAAAAGGAGTATACATAAGAAATAGGGGCTCATTTCCTCTCATTATGTTGATGATCATTTGATTTGATTTGGAGAGCTCTTGGAGCCTTTGGGGGTTTGGAGTAAACCCTAATTTGGATTGGTTTTCGTGGTGAGAGATCCACCCTAGCTAATTAGGTTTCGATGGTGAAATATTCCACCCTATCCATTGATTAGGAAATCCATTCAAGTTTTCCACTTGCTTTCATTGTTGAGGGAGAAGATCCATTGTTTGCAGTAGTTTAGGATTTAGAAAAAATATATTCCTTCTTGTGCAGGCTGAGATATCTTGTTGTGCAGGATGATTTTAGTAAGAGGGTCGAGTTCTATTGGAAGAATACCATATTCTCTTAGGAGGGCCGAGTTTTATGTTGCTAGTTGAGGGGCCGTTTTTTCTCATTGGGGTCAAGATTCTTGTTAATTAGAGGTCATATGTCATTGTTCGGCAAAGTTTTGTACTTACTCGACCAAGTTTGGCATGTGAGGCGGTCGTATTTCCTTGTTGAACCAATTTCATTGTGGTTGGGATAAAATTAATGGTGATTGTGTTGAGTTATTAGGTGGAGAAACTGTTTTCTTATGGAGGTAGTTGACTTCATCTTGGGAAACAAGTTGTGTGGCTTGGAGGGTTATTTCATCCAATATATCAGTCCCAATTTCTTGTCTATTCATCAACGAAATAAACAATCTATTCATGTGTTCTTCAAGAACCAAAATTGTGAGTTATTGATGTGTAGTATTTCAGATTGGTATAGTAAGGAAGTTGGATAGTTTTGTTGTGTGTCTTTGTTGTAGTAACAAATTATTTGAGTATCATTTATTGTGTATTCTTGTTGTACCTAAATTACATGCAATGAAAGAACCATTTGGAACATAGAACCTTCTGTATACATCCCAAATACTTAAGAAACCAAAACATAAGTACAACAACAACAAAAATGGTATTTTACTGTGGTTGTGCATCTACAACCTAAGTGTTTGACACATGTCAACCGAAAAATACATTAAAATACTACAACAACCCAAATGAAGAAGTTTGATAGTGGGATTTAAGCGTATCAACAAAGTGTTTGTGAAATGTCATGAACCAATAACACACTCAAAACCTAAAAAAAAAAAAGAGTAAAAGGGTTAGTACAACGAGTTTAGGGTATGTCAACTAAGTGTTTGACAAAAGTACTGAGCCAGAAAACCACTAGAATATTACAGTAGTGAGTATTAATTTGTATTAGCCATTAGGAGTGAAATTATAGCGGTATCATAGCTATGCATGCTCTCAGCCTGAGGGGAAATAAGTGAAAGGTATTTTTAGATTATCTGAGAGAAGTGGCTAACACTTATATCTTTCTATTTATAACAATGGTAACTTGGTATCAAGGCTAGCATTTAATGTCTTAAGAAAAATGAAGAAAAAATAGGAAGTCTTGGAAAAATTGTTACAAGTTTCTCAAGAATATCATAAGAATATAACAAAATTGTTAGAGCACCATGAGTTTTTGGGGAATCACTTATCATTTGGGAATAAAAAATAATGATTTGTATCTGAAGTAGTTGGTGAAGCAAAGACCTCACTTCATGATGAAGGTTTGGAAAAATCACAGTTTGAATTTTTTTGATGTCGATCTGACTTCTAGGGAGTCATGCATGAGGGATGATGAAGAGGAAGTTGGGAAGATTACACATGAGATTCATATGAAGTTGAGTTTGGCACATTCTCCATAATTTTAGTCATCCATGGTACTCAGGACACATGAGGATGTTAGTGGTAGTTACGGGTTGATGGAGGAGTTTCTTGTGATGGTCGAGTGCGAGGAGCATTCGTATTTGCATGGGTTGGAAAAGATGTATGTCTTAGATACTTTTGATTATACACATAGTCTATATCTTGGATATCATGAGCCACTTATTTTGGGGATCCCATTGACAACTCAAGACATAACTATAGATGGGGGAGTTGAGTATATACCTCGTGGATCAACCACCAGGGAGGTATGTGCACCTACTTATTGTGGGAATGGATATATTGAGGATGTGGACACATCAATATGGGATTGTGGGGAGATTCCTTCAGAGAGACTTATTCACAAGGATTTTGAGCATATAATTGAGTTTGGATTTTCCAGGGGAAAGAAGTTGATAGATGAGATTCATTGAGCAACATATTCCTTGAAGATTGATATTCAATTAGGATATCACTAGACTACTTTCAGGTGTTGTCATGGGCACTATGAGTTCTTGGTCATGCCATTTGGGTTGACCAACATGATTTCCACCTTTCAGTATCACATGAACCCCATCTTCACACTGCAACTACAGGGGTTTATGTTGGTGTTCTTTGATGATCTCCTCATTTACAGGAAGACATGGGAGAATAATTTGAGACAGTTAGATGAGACATGGGGCATGATGGAGAGCATTTTCAGGCATGGGACAAAGTACTCTCTAGAGGTTGATCTTATATTAGGTTATCATCAGGACATGGATAGGGAGCTTAGCATTGCAACTAATTTACACCACGACCATGTGATCAATATGGAGGATGTACAGACACATCAAGAGGATATCCATGATACATTGGATTGGCTCACAAGGATTTCAACTATTTGGAAGTCCCACTTTCTCGTGGTATATTTGATCTAGGTGGATATCGGTGTCCACCCACCTTTTCCAAATGCCTCAAAACAGTTTTCTGGCAATTTTGGCTATTTACTATTTTTAGCAGGTTTTAACTTCCGGGGCCATTTTGAGGGTCCAAACGAAGGTTTTTCAAGATAGAGGTTCTCAATGATAGCCAAAGGCGTGATTGATCCCCCAAGATGAATCTCCTCGATGATACCTTTCCAACGAGCTATCATACGACTAAAATGGAGATCGTATGCAAACGTTACGACCCCGGGAAGTTGATGTACTAACTTACCCAAACGGGGCCCACATGACTTTTGGTGCTTCATCTCCTAGGGTTAGGTTTTTGGATGTATAGGACTTTTGGAATTCCCGTTTATTGTAAAAAGGCCTTCGGAGCCTCATTGTAATCATCTTCTTGCGAATGCGAGTAGCCATCACATCTCTTCTCAGAGATAAGTTGCCACCATTCTAGTGAGTCTTTCACTCTGTATTTTTACAGTCTCTGTACATTTATTTCATTAATAGAAATTGTGTATTATTGTATATCTATGTTCATGGTTGCATATTTGATACAATTCTGTTATATTATTGAATATCTGTGATATCTCTGTGCATTTATTTCTTATATCTCCGATCTCATTTCGTGCCGAAAATAATCCAGATCAGTGGTATCAGAGTAGGCTGCTCTTGATCGCTTTTTTAGTGCATGTCCCTGATGAGGTCCGAGTATAGCAAGTTGGGTCTCGAACTTGTCTCTCTTGAAGACAATAACTCTCGCACACCCAAGAAACCCTCAATGGTGGAAGAAAAGAAAAACGACGGAGCAGACAATCCTATCAATCTGTTGCTTGAGCAAGCTCTCACGCAACAGAGGGACGAAATGATGGAAAAATTTTCCCACATCCTTCAACGCCTACCGATAGCATCAAGCGCATCTCCATGAAGTGGCCACTTTGGAGGCACCTCACCTTTCAAGGTACAAGTTATCCTTGATAGTCCTATATTTGAAGGATAGATAGATGCAGAAGCCCTAGAAAAATGGTTAACTCTGCTAGAAGGTTATTTCTCTGTTCACAATTTTTTCGAC